>APFE030813048.1:0-19501 GCA_000404065.3 Pinus taeda | reverse complement strand
TCCAAATTCAAACCACTGTTTATAAGAAAAGCGAGGCGTGGAGGTATTTTATGATTCAAATTCATATAAAAGCAAATATTAATATACTACTAAAATGGGTCTAAAATGTGGGTCTAATATCTGAAATATTTAGACAATGAGTGTGCAATATCTTGAAAAGGTTTTTTTCTTTCTCATTTCTGTATACCATTAAAATTAGTTTAATTTTTTTTGTATTGCTAAAATAATTAGTTTAAATTATTTTTTTATATCACTAATATAATTAATTAGTAAATGTAGTTTATTTATATGGCTGAAGTTATTTTTATAAAAATTAATATATAAAAGTTGGAAAATGATATTGAATCACATATTAATCACATTATTAATGGAATTTTGATAGTTATAGTCGATGTGTCTTTTTGGGGCATATCCATATACCATGGTTGACTATGGTTCATGTTGATTGAATATTGTTAAAAATTATTGATGAGAGTTTGACTAGGGTGGTTGAAGGTTATTGATGGTTTATGATGGTTTACCATGGTTGAACATCGTTGATGTTACATTTATGTTATAATGATGGATATATTAATGGTTGAAGAGGGTTGACAAATTAACCACAGTCTATGAGATTGACCATGGTTGACTAGGTTAACTTTGGTTGATACAGGCAGGCCTTAGTTGACTAATGTTGACCATGGTTAACATTAATTGAACATGATTGCCATGGTTAACCAAGTAATAGGAGGATAGATTATTGTTGACCTTGGTTAAGCATGGTTGGTTATGTTTGACATTCGTTCACCATCATTGACCTTAATTCACCATGGCCAACCATGGTTGACAATGATCATCACGTTTGACTAGGGATGAAGAGGACGGATTATGGTGGGCTAAGCATAACCATGGATGCCCATGTTGGCCATGGTTTCTCTTCATTGGCCATGGATAGGTATGATTTAACAACTTACTAAGGTGGGCCACATAAGAGCATGGTCAGCATGATTGACCATTGTTTAACTATTTTGACTATGGTTGAACATGGTCAATTATGGTTGAACTTGGTGACGATGTTTGACCATTATGACCATGGTTGAGCATGGTTGAGCTTGTTTGGCTATGGTTGAACTTGTTTGGAAAATATTAACTATGATGAACTATTGGTGAAGATGGTTAATTATTTTAGCCATGTTGACCACGACCAGACATTGTTTAACCAAATTCATTGTGGTTGACTAATCACATATGGTTATTTATGGTTGATAGTGGATGAAAACAGTGATCATGTTTAATCATATTTAATCATGACTCACCATGGTTGACCAACTAAAGTATGTTTGAACATAGTGACCATGGTTGACTATAGTTGTGCTAGTTTGATAATGGTTGATTATCATTGATTTTGTTGACTATGTTTGAACTTGTTGATCATGTTTGACCATGGCTAAGTTTATTTGACCATGGTTGACTATTGTCACCTATGGTTTACTATGGATTAACGTCGTTGTTAATGTTTAACTATATATGACTATGGTTAACAATGTTAATTATGGTTCATCATCCTTTACCATGGTTGATCATGTCGACCACTGCTTATGTTCCTTATGTTGTCCATTGGTAAGCTTGTTTGGCCTTATTGTCTGCGGTTGATTATGGTTGACCATGTATAAACATGTTGGCCAAGTTTGGCCTTGGTAAACTTGGGTGAAAATGGTTGACCATAGTTAACCAAGATGACTATAATTGACTAGCAATGATATTGAATTTTTCATGTGGTAGAGCATGTTGTCGATATCCATCATAATGCAATGTTGATTTTTGTTTGTCATGTTGCGTTATTGGCTTTTCCTTGGTACGTTATGACATTGGTTATTGTTTTTCATAATGTGAATTCAATTATTGTAAATCACATGTGATGTCTTTTTTTCTATCACATTTCAATCTCATTTTTTGTTCATCACATTTGATAATGATTTTTCTTCATCATATTGTGATATTGATGTTAGTTTATCACATGCATTGGTGACAATTTTTGTTTGACACATTGTGATGTTGATATTTGTTCATCATATTTTGACATTAATATTTGTTTATCAGATTGTAATGTTAACTTTTTTGCATCACATTATGTCATCAATACTTGTTAATCACATTGCAAGTCAACTTTTGTTCATCACATAGTGACATTGATTAATATCCTTCACATTATGATGTTGATTTTAGTTCATCAAATTACAATGTTGACTTTTGTTTGTTATCTTATATCATCACATCACAATGTCATTGTTTTGCCAAATTGTGATGTTGTTTGTTGTTCATCACATAACGACATTGTTTGTTGTTTATTAAATTGCAAGGTTGTTTGTTGTTCATCACATTACAACTTTGTTTTCTCTTTATGACATTAAGAATAATATTGAAATCATATTTTGGACAATATAAAATTGAAGTGATATTACATTTATATTACTAAGTTATAATACAATGATTAGTGTTAAAAAAAAATTAATGTTATAAGTTATATTAGAAACTAAATATTAAGAAGTTGAAATAGTAAAAAATTATATTAATATTGTGTATTAAATATATCATATAAAGTTATACACTTTAATGATTATAGTAACATCTATGTACATGCTAATTATAGGCTTGTGTAGGGAAAATTTTAGGGGCTAATATTCGCACATGGACTAATTTTCTATACTTTTTCCAAAAAAAAGATTTGCTAATTTCCATTATTTTTGTAAAAATGATTCCCCCAAATTTTATAGAATGAAATTATTTTACCCTAAAAATTGCCAAAAAATTATATATGGACTATATAAAAATATTATAAATTTGAATACTTTTACAAAAATATCTCCAAACATTTTATAGATTTCATATTATGGACTAGTGGGATTCGCCAAGGTTTCTAAACATTAAGATAAATTTCCATCCTTAAAATTTTCCCTAGTTTATAGTTAACTATGGGCATACTAGGCATGATGCATATGGTTGACCATTGTCATGTGAACAAAAACATGATGCCTATGTTGACTATGGTTGACATTATTTCCTACAAATGCCTATGGACATGTTGAACTTGATGCCTATGGGTATGTTGGGAATGTTGCCTATGGTTTATTATGGGTATGTTAGACATCATGTCTGTAATTAACCATGGTTGAACATGATCCCTATGTTGGCCATGGTTGACCATGTTAACCATAGTAAATAACACTCAATGAAGTTGACTATGGTTGAGTATGGTTGACTTTAGAATGTGAGTGTTTACCTTGTTTCCTATGGTGAATTTGGTTCACCATGGAACCTATCCCGACTATAGTTGACCATTTTAACCATAGTCGACACATGTTAATGTACAATTAATATGTGATAAATGTGTTAATGTGTAAATTAATGTATTTCTAATGTCTTATTAATGTGCCAATGTGTTTTTAATATAAATTAATCTATAGATTAATGCATTATTAATTTTCATTGTTATTTGTTTTTCCACATTTTAATATCTTGTTTCATTAAATGATGTATGATTATGCATCAAAACTTGTCTTTTATTCTTGTTCTTGTTTTGGATTGAAAATTATTTGCTTAGTGTTATCTATCTCATAACCTTTTTACGATATATATTTATATAAAAATTGATTCATATGCTTTGACATTTTCTTAATATTTGGATAACTTCAATGGTCCTAAAATGCTTCTATTTCAAAAAAGGCTAAAAATAAAATAAAAAATTGAAAATAATCCTAACAAAAAGTTGATTACTCAAATAAAAAAAATCTAATATTATAGAAATAAAATTGAACAGTTAGCTAATCTATTCATTATATTTTCGTCTGAAACTAAATAAATGTTTTACTTCATGCCTATAATGATGTAATTTTTGTCTTTCATCATTAAACACATATTATTTCTCACTTTAAACAATACCTTTCAATTTCATAATAAATAAAAACACTTATTAATTTAAATTTTTTAATAAATAACTAAATTATATATAAAATTAAAATTATACTATCTTTATTATATATAAAAATTTTCTATCTATACATAAATCATATACACCTCTGCAAATTACATGTAATATTTTTTATAAATTATACAACGTAATAAATCTAATAATATACAAAAATATATGTAAAGCAATATGTTTAAAAATAAATGAACCGAAATTTCAATTATTTTCATTTTTTTTGTTAAAATTTCTTTATCACTTTCATTGACAGAGTATTGTATTTAACACGCAGATTATCCTCAAATTCCATCCGTACTCACCATACATAATCTTTGGTCACCGTATCATAATCTTTATAATCTTTCAATTTAGGGGAAAGTTTGACAGGTTATAGGTTGCAAAATATGAAAAGCATTGAGTTAGATTGCATAAATTCTCGGGAAAAAATGATGGATAGACTTTGATACATTATATAGAGTGAATGTTTCTTTGGGAAAAATATGTCTACGCTATGAATTTATGGTTACAATAGAATGGTGAGCAACCGTTGTTAAATTATTTATTAATATACTATAAGAATTTATTGCAAATTTTTATTTTTAAGTTTATATTTAAATTATAGGTTTTGAGAATATTTTGAAATCCAAGTGATAATTAGAATACTTGTTATCAAAATGCTTTGACTTCTAATTGTTGGACTTTTATTGCATTAAATGTTTGACTTTATGTATAACTATCTGTCGAAATCTAGAAATATCCCACAATACAATCAACATAAAAATTTCTCTACACATTTCTCTTCAATGAACTCAAAACATCTCAAAAGCCTATAAAAGTCAATGTATTGTTCAGAAGGATCCATCAAAAACCGGCAAGGGGAAAGGCATGCTAAAATTTAGTAATAAATTTAATATATAATTTCTATGATTTAATTCATTTTGACAACGATAAATAAAGCATATAATAGGGTAGAATTGTGATTACATTAATGAAGCAATCATGGAGTGGAAAAATAATGTTAAAATTTAGTAATAAATATAATGTATGATTGTTTATGATTTAATTCAACTTTGACAATGATAAGGCAATGTGTATAAAGCTAGAATTGTGATTACATTAATGAAACAATCATGGAGTTGAATGAACCAAAGAATAACTTAATTTGGACTTTTTAACAAAAGTATATATATAAATTTCTATTTGTTATGTATTTTCTTAATTATTGTTATTCAATGAAGACAAGACAAGGAATTACTTTCTTGTCACTGTTTGAAGTAGGTAATCTTGTGTTGAAATAAGGGTTTAATGGCTAGGTTTTGTTCCTATGTAAGGATATTTTGTTAAAAATGTTCTAAATGTAAATATAGAACTAATTTAAGGTGCAGACAATAAAATAAAATTAATTTATCTCAATTACGACAAAATATATATCATTGTCTCAATCAAGAGCAAGAGCAAGGTAATTAGAGGGGAAAAGCACTGAGATTGGATTTAAGACTAAGATATCCTTAAAAATCATAGAACTAGTTTGTATGATTTGTAAACTTTTCAAACAAATATGCAACGGAATAATTTGAATAGGTAGTTATTAAAACAACCATAATATATACTTAAATCCTATAATGAATGAATTCAATAATAAGTTTGTTATTGTGCTACAAAAGAAGTTTATTAAACACAATATCACTTAAAACAAAACAAGGTTGCAATTTATTGATAAATAGTTACCATTAAATTGCCAGCAAGTTTCATTGAATCCGTTAATTAAATTTCAGCTTAATTCTTTCAACACCTACAAAGATAGCTTCAGGGAGACTAATTAGCATAAATAGGTGAAACAATGAGGACAAATTTCACCATAACATATTATGCTAATATGCACATAAGCACAAGAAAATAAAACTAGACGGTAGGAGCATTTAATGGTGATTCTCATGATAGCACTAGGAGCCATTGTTCTACAACTTTCAATGAATGCAATTTTCTATGCTGGAATAAAAGGTAGATGACTGATCATAGAGGATAATAAAAGAATATGATCTCTTGATCGCCCATTCCATTGAATACATTCCTAAACCCCTACATCCAGCCTTTTGGTTACATGTAACTCATTTGGGGTTTCAGTGGCTTAGAAAAACAAACATGAACATGTAAATAACTAGTCAAGATTGCTATGAATTTGGTCTGAATCAAGAATAGGAAGTTGGGTTCTATGTCTCCTTGGCATTGTTTTCATCATGTGCTATGAATATTTTGCCTTCATTGTTATTTATTGGATTAGGGATCTCATTGAGTACATACATTGCCAACTATGTGTATTGGGCCTGAAATTGGCTTAGCCTAACAAAGGTGTTTCCTCAATGGTGGTGCACTTCTTAGAGGGTGGTGCTCTTGAGTGGATTATGAGTTTGTCATTCTCTTGACCAATAGCTAAGCACTATGCCTCTCAATTTTAACTCACCTCCTAGAATTTTTTTCCCACGGTTGAAGTAAGTTGCACCTCTCAATTTACTTCAGTGACTAAAGCAAGTTATCAATTGGATGGACAAATGGAGGAATGAATCAATTAGATTCTATAATTTGTCGATCATATTTTCTAAGTTTCAAGTTGTATTCTCAACCCTCGATAGATGAAGATAATTAAGAACATACACTTCTCAATCAATATCACCTATATGCCTATTTATTTTTTTAATTAAAAAAAATTGTTGAATGCTTGTTCCAATATAAGAACACCTCTCGTGAATTAATCAATATTTAATTTCTAATTTTCATATACATGTATAATCAATGCATATTGTAATAATATTTATAAATATCTAAATGGATTATTTTGTGAGTAGAGTTATTTAGAGATTTATCTTCCAGATCCATTACATAAATCTTTTAGATTTCCATCGTGTTTAGAACCAATTAATGTGTCTAACACCCTCCTCCCACATCTACCCAAGCAACCGGCCAACCGGGGTAAAAATGCGACGAGAGGCCACTATGATATGATTTGACCTCGTAAGTCACGTTAAGGAAGTGGAACCAATGGAAACACATCATATAAACATTCAACATTAGCTTCATGACCTTCAGGAACCAATCCAACACTTTAGACAACCTGCCCTTGGGTCCCGCTGGGATTTTGGACAAATTAAGCCTCAATCGCTCTCATGCTATAGGCATGACAACATCTAGAAACCCAAATTCGCTCTCAGAGGATTCCCTGCCAGCATCTAGAGACTCATTTGGTCAATTCTATGCCAGTGTCCTCAGGATTTGAGCCACATTTTCAAGTCCATATCTGAGGTCACTGCCTAGAATTGAACCACCTCTTCATAACAATAAAATAACATAAAATGATAGTACTAAAGAAAATACTTGTTTAAAACTTTGATTGGACCCCTACTATCCATGACAGGCATCTCTTCAAACATATCACAAATATGTAATCTACAAGCGTAACGAACAACTTTGAGCATAAATGTCTCATAGTTAGCTGAGAATCGCTAAGAACCATTGATGCCTCAACACATCAATTGCCATTCCATCCATTAAGTCATAGATACATTGATCATTCAATTACAATTAAAAACACGATGAAATACATACATAAGTACTGTCATAAGACACATACATAATGATCATAAGAACAATAGAAATGCTCATGAAATTACAACCACATATACCACATATCATCCATCAAAACGCTAATAGAAATACAATGAGAAATAAAATTTCATTAATGATGTTTAATATCCAAACACGGGATGGGACATCCATGTTCTACCCAACCATAGAATATCTAAGCCAAATCTCTCTTCATCCATTCACCCATGTGCCATATTCCAAGGATGAATGTGGTATCTCATAGAACACATCAATGAAAACTCATCTAGGGCTTACAGAGGCCATACACCTCAACCCAACAAACAATGATTCCACCTCACGGTCATATATAACAAAACCATCACTAGATCGGTCTCTATCCCATCCATCTAGGGCTTTAGTGTGTTTGTTCCAGCCAAGCCTCCAGAACTAGTAACTCAACCCACAGTTGCCACCGAGCTCCAAAGTGTTTGTCCAACCAAGGCTCCAGGACTAGTAACTCAACCCACCAAGGGCTCTAGTGTGTTTGTCCAGCCAAGGCTAAGGGACTAGTAACTCAACCCAAGTTGTTAGAGGACTACAGAGCATTTGTCCAACCAAGCATCCAAGAACTAGTAACTCAACCCAAGTTAAGGAAACATGAGAACCAACCAAAACAAAATAAGGAAATAAACCCATAAACTCCATGGCTATCCAGGAAATGGAAAGGTTAGGCAATCCACTGTCAATCTAGATAGTCCTCCATTCTAATGACAGATCATGACCAAGAATACACATGCATATGCCATGGATGCCAAAAATAGTGAAGGAAACATACATGCAACTTGGTACCTGCAAGGAAATATGATGTAGTTGTTGATCCCAATGCCTTGTTGTGATTTCCTACTCTACCTTTCCTTTCTTGCTCCAAAAAAATAAATATGCCATGCCCATCAAGAGTGCTCCAAGGAAACTCTAAGTCTCTGAGAGTATGAGAGAGAGAGAATAATGAGAGAGCTCCAACTATGAACTAACAAAAGGTTACCAACTAATCCACAAAAGCCTTTTTATGAATGAGGCCTCTATTTTATTCATTTTTCTATTATTTTAATTCATTTTCCTCCTCACATGCAACTTGTGACCTTTCACCTACCTTTTCTCCTAATTTACATTGTTTTCATAAATAAATGTGCCAAAAATGCTATTTTTCCTTTTAAAAGCCTTAGTCATTGCCTTTGGAAATTTCCTTAGCCATAAACAATCACAAGTGATCCCCATCACTAGGATTTTTTCCAACATTCAACTTGGAATAAGTGTCCCATCATCCGTGGTTATAATTTTTCCTTTATTAACTTTCAAAACCCTCCGCATTGGGGGAACACCATCCTCAGTGTTCAAAAACACCTATAACCACAAAATTGCTATAGAAAAACATATTTTCGATGGAGCTTTATAACTCAGGTCGTTGTAGTATTTACAATGACAATATGCTAAAACACGACAAACATACTATTTACTGGAGGCTTATATCACAAGTCATTACAACATTTACAATAATAACCACATACACACACATACACATTTTCTTCGACCAACAAATAATCATATTGTCTATGGATATTTATAAATCTAGCTCAATACAATATTTACAATAGTACACACATATACACATATGCACATTTTATCAACCAGCAAATAAAATGATACGATGTCTGCATCTGAAACAAGGGAATCTAGAGGTTCACACATCCACCCTCAAAGTAATATGAGGATTCACCTCCTTCCCAAGAAGTCTAGAATTCACTGCAAAGTCAAATCTACATCTAATGTCCAGTGATATAATCTCGCGCCACTTTTCCTCTCAGTGAATAGTTATTGGCTCATTGTGCAGGGTGCACTCCCAATGTACATCTAATTCCATCTGGCAATGATAATGACCAAAACAAATCCATCCATGACTTTCCCTTCTCTGCTATACAGTCCCTCAAGCAATTCAACCATCCTATTCCATGCAATCACTCACCATCCAATTTCTTCTAGCACCCCCATCTCAAGCAATCCATCCCTTGACATTCCTCGCATCAAAAGATACAAAAACCAAGGAATGTTTGTTCCTTAAAACCATCATACCGATCATAGCATGCTCATGGAGATCAATGGACACTATTGGGTACCAGTGTCCCGCAATGGCCCTTCTCCCAAATACTTTACCAACATACTACTACATTTTCCAATTCCTTATGCTATTGCAATTTATTGTAGTTGATTTCAATCACCCAACTGGGAATTTCCATGCTTCCTGTACCAAGCACATAAATTCCATTAAATTTAAAATAAACTCAAATAAATTCAAATCATACCTCATTGGTAGCTCGTCAATAAGGTACACTCACAATCATGTTTACTTCTCATCACAACAAGTCAAACTTACATCTTTGACCAAATCATGATGTATAAAAATATCAAATCATGTTAGCGCAAAACACAACCATCATAGATCAAAATCATAAATCACACATAACCATCATAAACCAAAATCATAGATCACATGTAATCATCATAGACTAGAATCATAAATCACATGCATAATAAAACTGAAATAAATATTGATACCTATCCTTTAATCAATCCTTGTCTTCCACCTTTCTCCTTATTTCGTACACACTCCGGATTGGTTTCCACACCCAACAAAAACCCAATGCCTTCTCCTCAATCATGTGCACATACACATAGTGTGCATTACACACATACAACACCATTCACCTACACCTTACATACAACAGATACACCTACACTTAATGTACAACACAATACAATACATACTCCTATGTTCAGTGTACGACACCATACAACACGTATATGTACACAATGTACATGACAAGACATACATCTGCACACAACGGGCGACACCAAAAAATGGATGCACATACACTCGATATACAACACAACTCATACATCTATACCCATTGCACAATGCCACACAATCCATGTACCTACACTTGGCGTACAACACATAAAAGTAAATGTACTACACATAGTGCAACACAACGAGTATGCATGTCACGACACCACAACTACACAATACACATACATAGTATTGCATGTGCACCACGTGACATGCACAACATGCACATAATACCGCATGTACACTAGTAGCACATGTACAACATGTACACAGTACCACCTATACATAGGACCACTGGCACAAAATGTACACAGTACCACATGTACATGACACCACCTACAAAATGTGTACACAATGCCATGTACACCACACATATGACCCTCCACAAGGACAATTCCTCCACAAGAATGATTCTTGATGACTCTGTTAGACTGTGACATATATACATGGACACATACATACATATACATTAACATTAACATTAAACAACCATGGTCCTATCAAACAACGACATACATACAAACATATATATACATATAAATGTTAGTGCCAATAATCATGATCCATGACGACCCTATCAGACATGACATACATACACACCTACATGCATACATATATAAACATTAGCCTAATCATGATTAAGAGAACTTCCTTTATCATGCATAACATGCACAACATTGAGAATAAAAATTCCCAACATAGCCAAGGCATCTGACACTTCAGATCCATTTACTTTACCTTTTTGGGTTACCTTTCTCATGTGTGTACTTCCACTGCCCATTTACCACAATGGACCCAGCTATTCCAACCGACTATCATAGTCTTACCTTCTGTCGTGCTTTCTCATGCACAGAGCTTGATTTGAATCTTACATTAACTTTTAGATACCACACAACTCTCCCTGAGCTCCAGTAAATTTCTCAATTCTCAAGAATCTTAATATAAAAGGAAAGAAAAAGAAGAAAACAAGAGAAAACCATGAAAATCAATAGCAATACGACATCATAAGAAAAGTGGCATGATCATGCACTAGACATAACAAAACTGCAAATCAAGCGTAAGAAAATCACAAAGACCAAAAGCAGAAGACTAATAACAGACACCATGACTCATTCCCCATGGTTCCCAGTGCTTCCAAAGGAAAGCTCAACCAGAGCCTTCTTTGAGATTTCATGGCAACCTCTTCTCCATTCAATCCTTCATATCATATTTCCATCAACACATAACTTTCATTGCATAAATAAACATAACAATGCACCAATTACCTTCCCTTGTTGTGCCAAGCACATTTCTTGAAATTGAACACATCCACACCATCTCTCAAGGGACCCCAATCCTTTGATGGATCGACCTATAACTAAAGACTAGCTAATATACCTGTCAAATACATGTCCATGAATATAGCGTATACCCGCATAATGTCAGACAAAATCAAGGTTAAGAAGACGTCCTATATGGAAACCACTTCATTCATTTGGAATTAGGGTTTTCAAACATAGCCAAAGGAATTCTTGCCCAATTCATTTTTTTCACCTTTTTACCTTGTTGCAATCGAGGCTTATTATGCGTTGTCACATCACCCAACTATTAGTTATGTAAACACATCAACTATTTCCTTGTCATGCTAATACCAAGGATATTACCTTCAAGTGCTCACACATGTCAGCCACATGTTCCAAATATCAATACAATCATATCTATCAATTTTAAATCAACCTTTTCCAAGACTTCCAATGAGTAACCATTTTATTAAGTGATGTAAAAGTGATGTTTACATTCACTAGGTATCCAACTTGCAACAATGCTCATTCCCAACTTTACCATAGAGGTCATGATATGTAGAAAACCACTTTCTTGCTCTCAAAAAATAAAAATCAAGGCTCCAAAGCCTCCTTTCTTCAAAGTGCACATAGTATTAACAACATAAAACTACTTCAACCCTTTTCATAATTAATTGACCATCTAAACAATATTTAATACTGAAAGGGGGCGAATTAGTATTCAGACTGATTTAAATTTTGATGCCAATTTATATTTATGATTAACTCTCGACAATCATTATGTGAACAACCACCATCATAACAAATGCAGAAAATGGAACCATCTCAGAAACATACACAGTAAAAACATGAGCAGTAAAAACATGGAACACAAATAATTTGACGTGGAAACCGAAAAGGGAGAAAACCATCAATATTTGTTATTATGATGTAATATAAGATCGATTTTGTTACATCATCACACTTTATAGGCCACCAATCACATTAAGCACTAAGTCCCTTAGATTGTTTGCTAGCAACTGGTGAACTCCAGTATTGCAGCAACAATGCTGCAACTCCTGGGACTCCCTTCTTTACTTTTATCAACCCAGTAGTTCATCACAAAATTCGAAGCGAAAGTGTTGTATGCATAAGTACTAGCTCTTGCCGCATCTGTCACTTGGTCAGCTGGCACAATTCTGCTAGGGGCTCAAGCCAACTTCTATGAGCTCTGAGAAGAGGCTGATTTACTGATGGATGGAAGCTAACTCGAAGGAAGCTAATCTATCTGCAAAAGGAAACTAAAAAGATGAAAGAAAACGCAAACCTTAGTAAACCCTAATTTTAACAGCTAGCTCTACTAATGCAAGAAAGAGGATGCAAGTTACTGGGAGAGATGCCATTGACTTCTAAGAGGATGAAATGCATGTATCTAAGCTATGTCTATAGCAGAATCTGAAAGAACCATTTTTTTGTATACTTGAATAAGTTGTTAGAATTATCATGCATGTGCTTTCACTGTTTTTGAATGTGCAGAGGTGGATTGGCGAGGGGAAATGCTTGGAAGAGGTAGGGAAGGTTCAGAGAGGGGCTAAGGGGTCCCTAACACCCCTCCTAATAGTTCATAGAGTTTTGCCTTCAAGAAACCGCCTTTGTGAGCTTCTACAGGAAGTCTGCGGGGGTTCTACACGATGTCTGGAATTTCTACAGGATGTCTGTAATTTTCTACAGGATGTTTAGAAATGGGATTTTGGAGCATGGATGGAGGGAAAAAGGTCAAGGAATGAGTATGGAGGTGAAATAGGGGTGTAGGGGAGTTCAAGACTTGGAGGATGGAGTTGAGGAGTGGCACAGATGGTTAGATTTGTTCAAGGAGGAATGAAACGATGTTGCACAAGAAAATGAGAATCATGGCAAAGTAAGCAAATGAGGCAAATGTAAGGTAAGGTTCCACGTGAAGGATGAAGCACATAAGCTGGATGGAGTATATGCAGGTAAGGAAGGATAACAGGTACTCTGCAAGTGGGTTTTTCAAACTGAACAAACAAACACTTATAAAACCTATGACCTAGTTACTTCACTCTATTATGACCTAAGTAACAACAAAAGGAAATGAACAGAAGTTTATTCGAAATGAAATTCGTGAAATAACTATGCAACTAAGAAATCATCAAATGAAGCATTTAAACACTACTAATATCAGCATCTGGAAATGAGGATTCCAACACTAAGAATTGCATGACAAAGCAAAACAACATTTTTGTTGGCAGCAATGCCACCTTTGTCCTAACTCACGATCCCACTGAGGGAGAGGTGAGATCAGAGGTGCTTGATGGCCTTTTTCTCGAGACATTCCCTGTTACTAATCTATCAACTAAATATGAGCATGCAAAATCCTATCTGATCATTAACCATGACCTATGTAATCAGCAAGGTGTTAATCTACTAAACATAAATTATTTTGCATAGACATAAAAATAAATAGCAATACATGAAGGAGGCCTTGGCTCTTAGGTTGGGCCCAACCCCAAGAGCTACTGGCTCCTATAAAAAACCCAGAGCTGATGCCAAATAGAATTGCTTCTCATTATCCAAAAATAATCATCACAAGAAAGTTATACAACAGTCGCTACAAGAAAACGAGCTGGGAAAATGATAGCACTCTACTGCAAAATTACAACAGTTCCAAAAGTAAACTACGAAGGCTGAGGCCTTATTATTTATACACTACGAGGGGCCTAGCTGCCCTCCTAAATTCCAGGGACTCGGCTATTCCAACTGCAGTAAACAGTCACTCTTCCCAAAGCTGCTTGGCTGCCTTTAAGATTCGTTTTGATGACCTGTTGAGCTCGGAGTTGAGGGTGGAGATTTCGAGGAAGGGTCATTTAATGCCAGAGACAACCCCCCTACGAATCCTCACCTCAAGCTTGGCTATCATCTGTCCCATGATTGCTTGGTTTTGCCCCAAAACTTGTCCAAAAAACCTAAAATAACCACGTATTAGCCTCCCTAGTAGAGTGACCACCCTTATTCGTTCAAACAACATAAACATACTAAAAGAACATGCATAATCTATGAAAAATGGAGGATTGAACAAGGAAAATTAGGCAAAATGAGCCCAATAAGTTACCCAATTTTCATCATCACCCCCATGCTAAATGGGTTGTTCATCCTCTGAGCAACTAGTCCAACTCATCGTCCTGGATAGCCTTGACCACCTCCCTCATATCCTAGGCCTCTGAAGTGATATCTTCTTCATGATCATGAAATCATGCTTTGCTTTCCACTTCTTCCCACTGCTTGTGTTGCTCCTCTTCTTTGACTCCCTCTAACAACCCCAAAAGAAAGGGAGGACTTAATTTGAGGCCGATCTAGCTGGCCTGAAGATTTTGCATGGACTGTTTGTATAGAGGCACTCTTTCCAAGGCCTCCCTCATCCTTGTGGGGGTGTGGTATTCTCTAATCCTTAGGTTGTGGGACAGCGAATTCCACCTTCAGGAGCAAGCATGAACACAGTTATCCCCCAACAGTCTCTCCATGTCCTCAAAATGGGCTATGGCTTGGGCTTATCATCCCATGTAATCTGGTAGGGCCTGAGGGTCATTGGCCAAGTGTTGGTGGGCAGATATCAATGCTAAAGGATCCTCCGGTTCGGCTCTAATCAATAGTGGCTCATGTAGCTCTCTATTCATTAAGTTTTGGACCTCTGTTGCTCTCTTTTCTGCGTGATTTAGCCAAAATGCCATGGCCATAAGTTGTACATCCCCTGCCGCAGCGTTAGGGTCCCACGAGTTCTTGTTAGGAAGGGTGAAGTTGTGTAGGTAAAACTCTGATAGCTTGGCCTTGTCTTCGGATGAGCTATTGTCACATAGAGCCATGAATTAAGAGTAGTTTTGAAATGGAGTGATACCTCTCTGTGCCAAAGTGTTGATCTGAAAATGCAACCACTGATCCTTGACGTATACGGCGTAGGATTTGGCTGGCTACCTACACTGCAGAGCTTCCATCGCCCAACTGGCTTGCATGGCCAGTTGGGCCTCCTCTTCTTGTACCTGTTGTTTCAAAGATTGTATCTCCAGGCCTGCTTGCAATTCTTTTTCCTGTAGCTATCAATTCAGTGTCTCAATTTCAGCTTACATCCCTTCCCTGCTCTGTTGTTCATCAGGTGTTTCATTGGTTGTTGTGTGCTCCTCCTGTTGCTGTTGTCCACCCAAGGTGTGGGGCCTATCCTCCATAAGGTGTCCCTGTAACTGTAGCTGCCATTTGAGTAGCTCATTTTCTTCCTGGAGCTTGGCCCACTGGCTGCTTTCTACATGTCGTACCAAAGCCAATTCTTTCCTTGTCTCTTTGAGTTGTTCCTCTAAAGGACCTATATCTACCACACCCTTGGACTTGGTGATTTTCATCCAAGTGTGGGTCCTCACTCTCTCTTCCTCTAGTGCAAAGAAGAGTGGCACTGCAAATTTTTGGGGAATTATCCTTCCCGCCTCTAGAAAGTTGTAGTAAGAGCTCAGGTTGAGCTGGGGGCTTGGTTCCTCAATTTTCTCAGTCTTTTCCTCCTCCTGGGATGATGTAGCTGCCTTCTCTTCCAACTCTTTGGTCTCCTTTAGCCTAGCCAATGTATCCTGTAGAATTATCTTAGCATCCTGTAGAGAGGCCTTTGTGTCCAACATTTTCATTCGTTCTCTCCAGTTGGATGTCTTCGGGCTCCCCCATTCATAAGTGATGGATGCCTTGGAGGGGGACCTCTCCTTTTGTGTAGCTGGGGTGTCTACAATCGTGATTGGTTCTCTTGATGGTGGCTGGGGTCCACCAGTCTTTATCCTCGTGCTCCTTCTTGCCTTAAAATACATAGAAGTCTCCCTTTTTCTCTTCCCTTTTTGCTCTGGGGTTGTGCTTAAGGCAGCCAGCACTGCTGCTGCCTCTCTCGCCAAGATCCTGGGTGATTTCTCCTTTTTCTTCTCTGCCTTCATACTTCCTGTAGAAAGTCCTGTGTTGACTGTTTTCTGGCTTCCTGTAGAAACGGTTCTATAGCTTCCTGTAGAAATGATTTTCACTGTTTTGGCCTGCTTGGTTGGGGGTGACTTTTCTTTCAATTTTGTTGTGGTTGCCTTGGGTGTGCCCTCACTTTCTTGGACTTTTTCAGTCCGCTCTGCCCTGATTTTCATTTGTTTCTCCCTTGGTATTTGTGCCTTTATTCCACCCACAGTTTTGGGCTCGACAGCTTGGCCTTTCTTTTGTTTCTCTTCTTGTTCTTTTTGTGGTGGTCTGTCTTGGGTTCCCTTACCCTTGGCTTTATTTTTGGCTTCAAGGTGTTTCCCTTCTTCACTACTGGACGAGGTGAGTTCCTCGGCCATAATTCTTATATCATCATCTTTGGACATATTGCAGAAAATTTTCCAAGAGAGGGGGATAGTGTAGGTATGGAGGCCATCCTCTTCTAGAAGCTTGATGAGCCCATGATGGGCTAGCTGATCTGGTGTCCCTTCCTTCAGTTTTGTGCCACATTCAATCAATGATTGCAAGAGAAAATAGGGGATGCTTAACTTCTGCTCTGGGGGTAGGTCCAACCCATGTCTTAGTTATTTTAGCAACTGGAAATGATAGCCGTAAACGATACTGAACCGCCCCTCGTAGGTAATGTATTTCATAATTTGGAGATTGGCTTCACTCCATAGAGGATGTAAACTGGCCCTCCTTACCCCATTCTTATCTTCTACAAACTGTTCCTCTGGTAGGAAGAATTCTTTCTTGGCTTTTTGGCCTAGTCCTCTCTCCTCTTTGCTCCAGGGTATCCCCAATGGCAGGTCAGTGACTCGGCTAATGAATTTAGTGGTTAGCTTTAAGGTCAACCCTATGAAATTCACAGTGGCCAATGTCTTTGATTTAGGTTGTAGAGACAACAAAAATTCTTCTGTTATTGCATCGTTGTGTCCTTGAATTTTGTCACAAAATGCCATCCAGTTGGCACGGGTGAAGAGGTCCACTACTGTGGGGTGTTCATGCAATTTTCTAGAATCCGAGGGTTCCTTCCTGATACACCCTCCTGGCATGGTGAGAGTACTCTATTTTGGCTTATGCTCTGATCATAAAGGGGTATTTTGTTTATGGTTTCCTCCCTTTCACTTTGAAGACCGTATCCCTCAGGTGTTTATATTTCACTTTGCACCAATTACCTGGTTATAATGTTGTTGGTGCCCAAAACGCGACTGTCAAAAGGGAATTAGACTCCCACAGACAGAGTGTTGAGCTTAATTTTCATCCCCAGCATGCATTCAACCACATAAAAGTCACATTCTTCATGCACAGGTTAGCCCTCACAGCGGTTTATCATTTTTATAGGAGGAATTTCTTAACAGGAACCATGGAGGAGAATTTGACGCAGAACCAACTAAAAAATTCCATGTATCACACAGGAAAACTATTGTTCTTGACCCACACGCAGACTTGCTTCTAATTCTCCTACTCCAAACAGTTTAATTCACCACCTTTCAAAATATCATGCATGGGAATGGTGTTTTCGAGCCTACCTCTCTTCGAAACTCCAATTTCGTCGCAGGCAGTCGAGGTTTCTATACTCTGGGAGGCTATGCTGTGTTTCCTGTAGAGCTCCTTCCTGTAGAGAGCTTTGCCGAGTACTGGAGGACGTCACGGCACTTCTGAACAAGCCTAGAACACGGGAGGATTTTGAAACGTGCTGAGAAGCTCAGGCTAACAAACTGCAGAGGAGGATGACGCGTACTTTGCTGAAAATGATTGCAACTGTAAATGAAAGCGGTTCATCGTGACTCCTCAGCTGAGCAATTTCGAATTACGGCGCAATTCCTGGCGAGGGGGTGAGGTGTCCAGGATGATCCATTAGCCAAAGTCATGGACATTATTCTTCTGCGCGTCTCTGGCTACCATTACTTCCCCTCTACCATTAACCACCGCCACCTTTGTCAGTCCACCGATTTCCTGACTAGACACTTCCCACGTGTCGAATGCACATCCCTTTGGTGTAACCAAGCTTGTTCAGGCCATTCGACTGACTGTGAGTGGCCAGTTGACTGGCCACCAAATTCGTTCGATCCGCACCATTTCACAGACATGCAGTTTTCATAGTATAGTCTATGCAATTTGACGAATAAGGCTAGACACTTACCTATGTGGCTGTGGACGTGTTCTGCAGGCTTTGGGACGTGGAATGATGGCTATGCTCACTGTTGCTTCATGCACAGGCGCTGGAACTCCTTCTTTAATTTGGTTGATGATGTATGCATGGCTTCGGGACCCGATCCTTTGGTCGTAAACGCTGCATGCATGGGCTCCATCTGATTTCAGCTGTTGAGGAGGTGTTCACATTCGAGTGGAGCTTGTTGCATGTTCCCTGTGACAATTTCGGCTGCTATTGACTCCATAGTATGTACTCCAGATGGATCAGCTACTACAGGATTCCTGTAGGACGTCCTGTAGCTGCTTCTCCTCCTCGGATGCAGGCTAAACAAGCAGGGCTACATTCATTGATGAAGAGTCTAGGTGGATCTTGAACGGGTAGATTGTGTGAGCCTTTGTTGCTTGATTTTTTTACTTGAAATTTTCCTCTTTTTTTTTGCTATCAACTTGAGGAAAACAGGGTTTCTAAAATGACTGTGCAGGAACACACGACCAGGTGGGTGACAGAGGTGTCAAGAGATGGAATAGTGCGCTACATTGTGTTGGATTGGATAGAGGTGTGGCCTCAGGTCTAACAAACTGATCCCAACCATCAGATTCCCTCTCAAACTTCAATTTGGCTCGTTCGAAAGTTCTATAGGATGTTTCCTGTAGAAATTCAGG
>APFE030813045.1:52661-81766 GCA_000404065.3 Pinus taeda | reverse complement strand
AGCAAAGCCATCGATACCATACAAACTGATTTGGTTCCAAATATAAAGTTGCAATACATACCTTTTGTGTGTTTTGCACATTCTGGAGATCAAAAAATTGCTCCATCTGTAGTATCCATGTTCCGAGATCCTTGACATCAAGCTTCCTCATATCGATTTTTGGAACATGGTGGGTCTTCAATCCAACATTAGAGTCTATGAAATTGTGATTAGCATTTCTTTTGTTCTCATCATGAGTTTCCTTTACCACCCTTTCACCATTAGTGACCATTTCTTGTAGGAACTTATTCAAATTTATCTTCAATTCTTCCATCTTATCATCCATGCCATTCATCTTAGCATCCATGCCATTCATCTTAGCTTCCACGCCATCCATCTTAGCTTCCATGCCATCCATCTTAACTTGCATGCCATTCATATTAGTTTCCATACCATTCATCTTGGCTTCATTTACCTTTAGTGAGAGTGAAATTTGTTGTACTTTGTCTTGTAATTTTTATATATCATGTTTCATTTCTTCCTCTTCTTCAGGAGTCATGCTAGAGCTTTCAGGTTGCTTACTAGGTGTTTCCATTTTCTTTCTTTGGGGCATTAATTAATGCTCATAATTCTTCACTATTCCCTTTGAATTCCTTCAAACTATTTTTTCAAACCAATCTTATGCAAAATTTAAAAAAAACTACAAACCTTTTTTTCACTTTGTAAGTGCTCGATATTTAATATGTTGTATCTATGTAACTGTAGATCTCGAATATCTGAAATCTCATCCTGTGGTAGCCCTTTGAGTCCTCTTGCTAACCCCATAAGTCTGATCAAGATTTGATTCTCCAAGGAAGAGTTATGCCAAATCTCCCACAATGACCTGATTATAAACTAGTTCAGTAGAGAGAAATTGTATGATGTGCCACGTGTCATTGTTCGACCTTAGCACCTGAAACTGATACACAAAAAACTACAAGTTGTCCTCTTTTTGAAACTTACGAAATTTCAATCTGATGCTCAAAACAAAAGTTATATCGATTTTCCCCAAGTCACCTGTTTGGAATGTAATTCGAGAGTGTGCAAAAACCCTAACTTCCTCAAATCATATCTCTGTCAATATAGCGAGACAAGCTCTGAAATTAAGACCCGAAGTTCAGAACGATTTCAGATCATGGGATTTTTTGTAGCTTCTGAAATGGCGCAGAAACAAAGTTATTGTGAAAATGCCACAATGACCTGTTTGGAGTAGCGAAACCCTAGAATCCAAAGCTCTAATACGAAATGTTAGGAAACCAACTCACAAAAAGATAGAAAAGATAGATCAACGCCTTAGAATTTAGCCTCTTCGAGGGGCAACCTCCTTTACATTACACAAATGAACAATTCTTGGATGATACAAATGACTAAACCTCCCTTCTATATATAGGAGTCTAAGGGGTCACAATATGATCAAGCCGACATAACAGTAATAACATAAGGGCACAAAAGTAACAATAGTGGGTTTCTGTGGGCATACTAATAACAATATGGGGACAATAAGGGCACAATAATAAAAATAAGGGATACAATGACAATAGGAATGGGGGAATCACTAGTATTATAGGGTCCTAACAGGCCCCAATGAAAATGTCACAAAACAATGATAGGAAACTATGTTGGCAGTTATCACATCCATTCAATGCTCATTTATTTATCTCAATCGGATCACATGTCAGTATTTTCTAAGCACTCTAATGTTCATTGAATCCATTTTGATTATTGTTGGCCGATATCCAACAATAATTATTTGTGATGATGTTAGGGGGGTCCTTTTGATATTTCATTTGCTAAGAATAGTGACAAGATTTTAGGTATTCTCTGGGTGGGTTATCCAAGAGAATTTGGAGGAGCTTCCATTACAAATGTGATATTTGGATAATACAATCTAGGTAAGTATTTAAACATCAAATCATTGAATTATAATTAGGACTTAGGTTATCAAATAAGTCCTCATAGTTTTTAGAATCTCACTCAGTCACACAACAAATGTTTCTACAATTTTGATACTATTGCTGCTAATGAGAGAGGACAATGGCTTGGAAAGGGGAACTTCAACAAATTAGGCTACCCATTCGGGCAAAAACCTTGATAAATTTCACTAGAGAACCAATTTTTTGAATGCTTTCTACATGTAAAGTTGAAGGTAAAGCCACTGAGGCATGGATTTATCTTTGCTATACATGGTAGACTACTTGTGACTTGGTATCCAGAGGAGTTTGCTTTCAATTTTAACATGACCAACATGACCATTAGGGGGGATCTTGCCACAGGTTACCTTGGAAGGAACTACAGATTCTATACTAGACAAATTGTCTTCACCTTCAGAGATGGAATGAGATACACAAGCTTCAACATCACTATAGTCCATGCACCCAAACTCATCTCTAATCCTCTGGATGGAAAATACACGTTCTCCCATAGAACTAGAATCTTGTGAGACTGTCAGCATGGCCAACGCTAAATGCGAGAAGATGTCCCTACGATTTCATGTTGATGTGAATAACATTGATAACAAAAATGGAAGCTATGTTTTGTTTATGTTCTCTACAACCCCATCCAATAATATCGATGCCTCACAGAAGCAACTTATTGATTTCAAAAAGGTCTATGTCCAAGCAGGTGCCATGCAAAGCATCATTTTCACTCTTGATGTATGAAAGGACCTTAGCATTGTTGATAAGACCGAGACTATGATGTTTCTAGTGGGATCTCGACTTATTTACATTGGTGATCTGGAACACTTTTTTTGTCTGTAGATAAGTTGTTGATTAGCACTAAAGTGAAATTTGGTTGCGTGCTTCCTGAGAATCAAACAACTCTGTTAATGCTTCCTTTTCCAAGTTAAATAAAAATGATTGATTTTAATTCTTGCTATAAATTTTCTCCCATTTATTGTATTTCTTGCTACAAAATTTCTTTAACAACTCCTGGGAGAAGTTATGCTACATTCTTGTAATACTCTACTATTCATGCAAGGTTTCTCTTTTACTCTGAGGAATTTTTCCTTGCATTGTAAATTGATCGTTAACCAATACAACAATGTATGAAGGTTTAAACCTAAACTTGGTAGTTAGTAGCTCAATTGCAGTGTAATTAATCATTAACCAGTACACTAATCTATACATTTATCCAATCACCCAACTCTTTAGACAACTTTTTTACTCCATAAATTATCATTCTTAGTGCTCACAAATAAGAAAATTGTGGAGCAAAAAAAGGTCACTGGGAGATATTTCCAAGACATGGAAATGTAACTTTCCCTCTAATGCCATAATTTCTAGATTGAAAAGCCTACACAACATATGTAAATAAAACTGTGAATAAACCATTCAATGCCTACTTTATCCAAATAATTATTTGAGAAACACAATACAATTACTTATGTTGTTTCCAATGTGCAGAATAAGAAATTGATATGATATGTAATACAATATTAAATTTAACTATAACATGAAGGAACTCACCCAAACCAAGGCAACACTAACTGAAACAACTTCTTAAGCCTATGATGCTATTCAGGCAAACTATCTCAATGTGGAGCTATATATCATGATACCATGACAAAATAACAAATAAGTTGGTTTATAGTTGAGAAACTTAGGTATCCTCTCCATATAATTATTTCAAAATTCACATTGATCTTCTTGACTATATCTGCATTTGGTTTGCTTGTCCCCTCTGTTTTTGGGATGTGTCCTCTTGAAGTAATTCAAACACGAAGTCACTTTTAAAATCATCCTCTTTACCCTATTTTGCTTTGAAACTTTTGGTAAAATATGACATTTACCAACAACAAAGAGCCTTTCATAGATTGTTTGTTAAAAATTCATTAAAAGAGAAATGATAGAGATGAGAATATCAGGGTTGATCTCAATAAGGAAAGATAGTAAAATATCTATCATTATGTTCACGATCACTTTGTTTTGAGGTAGTGATATGTTTATTGAAGGTTCCAACCCATTGCATTTGGTTATTTATGCTACATGCTTCAACTCTCTCACAATTTGACATTTATGTATACAATTAGCATATTTTAAATATATTTTTTTCATCTCTTTTGTTTGAAAATTAGGAAAATGGTTCAAATTGTAAATCTTTAGTTTGAAAATTAGGAAAATGATTCAAATTATAATTATTAATTTTTTAAAATATATAATTTGGTTGCACCCAAAGTTTCTTTGGACGTTGAATTTATCAATACATTTAAAATTAATACAATTATATTTTCACCAATAATTATATAACTAATAATAATTATTTAAAACCTCTATTGCAAACACATTGCTAGAGATGACAATTTTCCTCCTAAATGTGTCGAAGATATTTGGTGTGACACAAAAACACACATATATATACTTCTAAGTTGAAATATACAAAAAAAAATGTTGTTAACTTCTAAAACCTAAAACATGCTTGATCATATCCTGCAAACTAAATTATTATTTCACATAAGAGCACAAATATATATTTCATAGCTAAGCATATTGTTGATTTTCACAACTAGACATATTGTTGATAGTTCTTTTAAAACCAAATTCCTCTATATTTAGATCACATAACATATCATATCTACCTTCATATATGCTCTTCTTCTATATGTTAGATTTAAAACATTTTTTTATAACATTAAGTACAATTACTAAATTATAATATTAATAATAATTATCTTCACTAATATTTAATGGAGTTGTCTATAATGCGACTTTTTGGAGATTCCGGTGACGGAATCGGAAGAGATGAGGTTAAATCTTGATTTTTAGCAGTTAAAACGGTTTTTTAACTGCATATTTGGATTCAGCGCCCTGGAAAACCCCTGGGAGCCATTGATTGTGCCAGAAACTAGCTATCAAACTTGGGATTCCAATGAATTGCTGCCGGATTTTGACCGGAAAAATCCGCCAGAAAAACTTTCAAAAAATCGCGTTATAGACTACTGCATATTTAATAAATTGATTATCATAAATATTATAATATAATAAACCATTTTTATTTTAAAAAAGATAAACCAACCCACTTTTAAGAAAGTTAATAATAATTCTCTTTACTAATAATTTAACAATTTAATTATGATCAATTTTGTTACTAGTTTTAATATGTTAAACCATATTCCTTTAGTTTGTTGCAGCCCTTTTCTTTAATTAGCCACCTACTGAGAGGCAAAAACTATTGCTTTCTCCTTTAACGTGGGTCAACCGTCAAACATGTGCGCTCATTTTGTTTGTGTTATCTCTCCTTGAAAATATAAACTTCAAGAGATATCTTTCTGCAAATAACTCATTTCTCGGCATTCTTCTTCCTTTCGTGCAGCGCGGCCGTGCGTTTGATGTGAAGGATGCACATGGGAGGGTGATTTGAATAGGTTTAAAAACAATTTAAACTGGTTATCTGTCTAATCAAATAGGGTGCAGAGTCATGTTGGTTATCTGTCTAATCAAATAGGGTGCAGAGTTATGTTGGTCACTTTTGATTTGATTTGATTTGATGGCAATATTATGATAGAGATAGAATATAAAAGGTTTATAAATTAATTTGGAGTTGTTTTTAGAGTGATTTTTTGGACTTTCTGGTGCCAAAATACCTTGGAAAAATTTGAGGTGAAATCTTGATTTGTGTTATTTAAACTAGTTTTTCGACTGTATATATGGATTCAGCGCCCTGAAACCTAGGGCACTTCAAACTTGTGATTTCAATTTCCTACTGAATTTTTGAGAAATTAAATCAGAAAAACCTACCATAAAAGTTTCCAAACAATCACACTAAAAACAACTCCAATTAATTATAAAAATTAAAAAAAAAAATTAGTGTATAAATAGATTTAAATATTATTAAAAGTCTTAAATATTTAAAATATTAAAATTGCTATAATTCAGATTTTCAAAAAAATTTACCAAATTAACATAATGGTGAAATTTCAAATATTCTTCTAACTAAATTATTATCTCTTTAAACTAAACCACATAAATCGGTGTTTCAATAATATTAAACACATTAGTAATATAAAATTAATATGGTCCAGAAATGTCTACCGTGGTGGATCTGAGATCGCCTTTTAGTATTTTCAATCCATCAACACCAATGGCCGTTCAATGGGCTCGCTTAATAGTCTTATCATGGACCCTCCACGATCCAAGAAGAAAGTCAAAATCGACGCCAGTATCAATAAATTGTGAATCTGATTCGCCCCGCTGCTGCTCCTTTGGGTTCTGCTCATTGGAGAATCAAACCCGTTTCTTGATAAAGTTGAATTACATGAATAAAATAAAGTGAAGAGGCGCCCTTTCGTGCCATCACCCAGTCAGTGATCTTCGAGTGCCATGAACGTGGGTACTGGACTTCTTTTCTGAAGAGTTACAAACCAATCAGCCTTCACTTTCGTTCTGTCTTTCTGACATTATGCTATCATTTTGCCCTTGATATGCTATTTTATTATTGTTATATCCATTGTAGCCAACCAAGAATTCAAGGGTTCAATTTGAGAACCATATATAAACACTTTTTGATATCAAAGTATCATTGTTGATGTAGATAATTTAAAATGTCAATCGTTATTTACAATCAAATACAATATTCATTTACACTCATGAAAGTGTAATATAATATTCATTTCAGAGTAAGCAAAGCTTTGATTCCAGGAGCATAAATCAATGAAGAAGTTTATGGTCAAGATAAACCTATGAAGGCAGAATTCACAAAAATCAAGGAAGATGGATATACGGAAGATAAACATATAAAATGAAGAATTCACAAAAATCAAGGAAGAGGCATATACTGAAGATAAACATATCAAATGAAAAATTCACAAAAATTAAAGATATCAAATGAAGAATTCATAAAAATCAAGGAAGAGGCACATGGGTAAGATAAACATTACATAGGCAGCTCACAAAGGAGCATCACACATCATGTCAATGAGACTTGAGATGTCAAGACTCAAACCTATTTATTTTTACATCAATGCCTTTAAACAATTGAACCTAACCTAATTTTTAGTCTATAGAACAATTAGAGAACGGTAAGTACTTTTTGCATAATGATTATTAATTAACTAACTTTGTGGGTGTCTTGCCTAAACTATCACTAGACCTAACAATGGGGATTGACCAAAGGCCTAATTACGGATTTCTCCCATCAAAAGAATTGGCCCCTTTTAATGTTATCTAAGATTCTTATATAATTCTTTCGTAATTTTGAAATAGTGTAAGATTACATCACATCATATATATTCCTTTTTTACCAATCATTTACCATTACCATCCTCAATTAAATAGTATATATTTAAATTTCCATGAGATTTCTTGTATATGTTTTAATCTTGTCTTGTTAGCCATATTATGACTAAACCATGAGTGTAAGGAAGTATGGTTAGGGATGCATTATTTTATTGGGAATTTGAGAGTGAGCGAGGTTAAGTGACATGAAGGGAAGGGAATGAAGTATGGTTAGGGATGTATTATTTTATTGGGAACTTGAGAGTGAGTGAGATTAAGTGTAGGAAGGAAATGAAGGAAGTATGGTTAGGGACACATTAATTTATTAGAAATTTGAGAGTGAGTGAGGTTAAGTGAGATGAAGGGAATGGAGAATGAATAATAATGTAAAATATTTTTTGAAATTTATTGAATTAATTATCAAGTTTTTATGTATTGAATTATGATTATTTTATTTGACCATATATTTATGTAGTTATTATTTATTGGGTTTCTCAAGGGATGTTTAGTTTGCATATTTAAGTGTAACTTTTTTTAAAATGGTGGAAATCAAAATTTAATTGAATTTTTTTCATTCACTCGATCTTCCACAATCCTACCTTATTCTTTTAATAGAGATCTATTACACATGTCAGTAAGCCCATGGGCACCCATTTTGTTGCACCCAATAACCTAGTTCCATGTTGTACAACCTTTTTGTTGTATTCCTTTCTTTGGAACCTTTGTTTTGTGATTCACCTTTGACCCAATACTCTGGAAATTATGTTCATGATACATTTATCTTTGTGGTGTTTCTCCGTTCTTCCAGTCCTAGTGTTTAAACCATATCTTTGATAACACTCTATAACATACTTCACCCCTTAACTTTTATTAAGGTCATGGGGTATCTAGACCCAACCTCCTTAGTCACATTAAGGAAGTGGGGCATCAAAATTTCTCTTCTCTGAACCACCTTAAAACTCAATTCTAATACTACCATCATTATCTACTCTTCAAGATATTTCCAACAATATAAAATTTACCCAAAACCAAGCTCTACATAAGAAGTTATGCCCATTTGAAGAATGTGCCCTTCAAGGACCACCTCACCAATCTATAACACCAGGTGCCCTTACCTCACTACCCCACATCTACCAACTTAGCCCGTTGGTAAGAATATCAACCATTGAGCCCTCATGCAAAGATTTCACTGGTTAAACTCACTTAAGTCTCTTTCTTAGAAAACTTGAAAAATGGGAAATTAACTAATGGATTTACCTTCCCATTTTCTCTCTTATTTGTCTACTAGGTCATCAGCCCCCTCAACCACTGAAACACTTAAGAAATCATCACCTTGGAATTTTGTCAACCTAATAATAAACTATCATTTGATTGATACCATCTTTTTTCACCTGCCCCTTTCATATACTGAGCCATCGAGTCCCCAAGCCCCTAGGATACTTAGTGCACACTCTTTTGTCTAATGTTTGATGCTTGGCACGCTGATGAGATGACACCCAATAGGCCAATAACTAGGCCATTGGGACACCAAAAAGGAGTTAAAGGGATCGTTAACATTGATCTATCAATATCTCGACATTTGATAGTCCACGCCACTCATATTCCTAACTTCCAATTGGTCGCCACCACAACACCACTGCTTGCTCTGATCCATGTCTTCCTACCACATCATCTTGCCACGTGACACAATACATTAGAACCATCTCAACATGCCACATCATTAAGGACCTGCTACATTGCATGTCATCATGAGACATTAACTACCATGGGTGCATGCCATCTCAGCTCCAGATCAATGCCCCATTTACACCATGTCCACACCACATCATCTCCATACTAGCTCCACATGAGATTCCTTATTGAGCCTACTATTGTTGAGAGAATAGTCTAATAGTGTAGTTTCCTAAACACTCGATACTTGAATTCCAGTAGGCTGATTGGCCAATAAGTAGATATCCCAGTTGTTGACCTCCTAATATGTTTGAGGTAGATGACCTGATATACATCACTTAACTAACCCCAATCCTATGTCTCCAATGATCAATAAACGTGTCGATTTTTATTACTACCAGGAATCTACATTAGTTTTTGTAAGTCAAGATGCCTAATAGTTGAAAGCCCAATAGATCAAAGGCTAATATACCATCCTCTAATAGCTTAAGGTTAATATGTAATTGTTTAATAAGTACCTTTCTCAACAATTTTCAATAACTACAGTCCAAAATTTGTTGTTGTTGTAGTATAACAATAAGAATTTTTTTGTCAACTGATATCCATCATTGAGACCTATTAATATCAAGATTTTCTCATGTGGCACTGATGTTTCATTTCATAACATCTGAATCCTCAACGTCCCAACACTACTATCCCTAATGGCTTGAAAATCGTTTCCTACCACCCCAATAAACAAAGGGCCAAACTATGGTCATCATTGAAAATTGATTGTATTAGGGATTCATATGAATTGCAAACGGAGGCACTCCTTGACACCAATAGCTTGATACCATAATAATCTACCTCCATGGGAGTTAATCCCATTCTGGCTTACTCTTTTTCACAATACCCTTGTCAACCCACATAACTAGGGGCTAAGGTTGGGAACCCTCAACCCCAAATTTCCAAATGACTTGAAAGTTGAAAGGGATTTATTCCCTAAATTTCTCCAAGGAAAAGTATATTTGTCGAGGGGTTTTTTCTTTTTTTCTTTTTTTTTTTCTTTGTCTATCCCCAAGGATGGAAAAGATTCTTACAAGACATTGGTCCACCCAAAATACTTCTAACATTGTAAAGGTACTTTCTATCCTTGATGATATCCAGACTCCTTCATCTCACTACCATATTCCATGCCTTTCCTTTAGTTTCTTTGGCATACTTCCACTAGCTCTAGAAATCTTTAATACCTTCCATCAAATGCTCTGAGCAGACTATTTCCCTTAAGTTTCCATTTCTAAGGTCAATGGTTCTATTATTGTCAAGAGGCCCATATCATCCACAAGACATTTTGATCACTTTAGTATGCCTAAAGCTTATCGAACATTATCCATAACTAAGACTAAAGGTATGTCAGTCCCATGCTTAAGGGAACTATTTACTTCCTATATAGACATGAAAGACAC
This sequence comes from Pinus taeda, assembly GCA_000404065.3. Lineage (NCBI taxonomy): Eukaryota > Viridiplantae > Streptophyta > Pinopsida > Pinales > Pinaceae > Pinus > Pinus taeda. The sequence continues at coordinate 71,421 of APFE030813045.1, read as the reverse complement.
ACAAAAGAGAACAATAAACATTAATTAGCAGGAATATGAATATTTTTTAGCCATTACAATTAGGTATATTGATTTGCATCATAATGCATTATATAGACTATATTGTCCATTCAGCGAATAAGCACATAAACATAACACATTTCATCAATTATCATTTCTTTCGTATTAACATTGGTTTACATTACATCAATAAAGTCCACAAGAGTACTTATATGATCTAGTTCATTAACTTTCTACAACTGATGAATGGTGAACTATGTTCCACCCCATAATAGGCTCAAATGCACTACCATGTTTCTTATAGTTGTCCACCCCCAAGGTCAACCATGAAGCCATGATGGAAATTCCCACTCAACACTATAGGGTGAAGTCATGAAGACCACTCCCCATCAAGTCAAACTCATTAGATGTTTTAGAGTCCCATTAAACCCAAATTCTACCCTGTTGTTATGGGTGGTTTCTCAACTACTTTATATAACAAGCAATCCAAAATGAAAAATCTCTTCTATGCTATCAATGGTGTAAGGATGAAGGCCACTCTTCTTCATCCACATAGAAGTCATTATGAGATCTCCCAACCTATTGTGCTAAGTTGTTTTCTCATTCAAAATATGGCCATCAAGGGCCTACATAACACAAAGATAACCTCTCTTAGTAATTTCCTTCTCTACTTCTAATGCATGGGTTCAATAGGCTATCTTAGAAGATGACCATTCCAAGGTTGCATGGATGGAAGGAATTCCTTCACTTAGCCAAGAGTCCTCACTGATTACCCTCTTTGCTTTTTCATATAACACAGACAAATTCCTCAAAAATATAGTTAGCCCTTTGGCTTGCATTAAGGACTCAAATGTTGACATGTCTCACAACTTGATGGACTCAATCACACACATGGATTTTTCTTTGAATCCCATGAGAAAATCCTCTCATCTCTTTGCACTGATCTTATGCTCTTCTCTCCTCATTTCCATCCCCACAAGTTCTTTCCCTTGTCCCTTTTTTCTTCCTAGGGTTTCCTTCCTTGATGGGTTACATGGGCAGTCAGAAGTCTTTAGAAAGGACTGTACATAACCCATACCTCTGAGAAGTTTGGTACCACTGCCCCGCTCCTCTCATAAATGTTGGCAGTTTGGTACAAGGATTTTCTATGAATAATGGACAAAGTGGCAAAGAAGAAATTTAGTAAATTTATAGAAAGCTAGGTACAACTTGTTGGATGCATGTTGGCTAGGTGCACCTTGTTGGATGCATTTTTGTTGGGTGCATGATCACTGGGTGAACTTTATTAGGCTTACCAAGAAGGTGCACTTGGGAATACATTATTTGGATGTCCACTAGACACACTTGGTAGACACACTTGGGCACATATTGTTGGATGTTGTGGGTATCGTTGGACATTAGATGCACATTGGTGAATGAGTAATGAAGGTAATGGAACTTGGATGTATGGAACTTGAATCCACTTTTGACTTAGAGGGGCTTGCACAATGACTAAGAATATGCTAAATGCAAGGCAATCATACTATTAAAGGAGGAGATAATTGTGATATGTTTTTCATTCATTGAAGGCAATTCAATCTTGTTCATTCACACAAGGGTGGACAAGGAGTTCTAAGGGGAAAAGTATAGGTTTTGGCACTATTTAAGCAACTTGGATGGTAACTGAGGTTGAGGAAATATGTAGATGGGACCTAGATGAGTTGACAAATTGTCTAAGGTATGAAAAACTAGATTAAGACTATAGTGAGTAGGAAAAAGAAGCTACAAGAGGCAGATTCACAAATGCTTTAAGGGTTGGATTGTGCAAGCATGTTGGGTAGTAGGTAGAGCATATTGCCTTAAATTTATTGTATGCCTTTAATAGAGTTGTTAGCTAGTGCTTGAACTCCCTTATTCTTTATGTTGCAACATTTTGTAGTCTCATAAAGTTAAGGCACCTCCCTTGGTTGTCACCCATAAATATTTATTGTTGATTCTTTATTGATGGATGTGATTGTCCTTGTGATGCTCGTTGGTTATGTGTGAATAATTGATTAAAGATAAAAGTATCATAGGGTTGTTTTAATGCCACAGTTGGACGTGTACCAATGTTGGTAGAACTTGGTTCCAAACATTATCAGAAGAGGAAAAGGTAGTGCCACATGACCTCAAGTGTAAAAAAAACAAACTTGGGTGAATTATAAATTTGCAAATAGAAGTTTGAGCAAACTATAAGTCCATAACATATTATCTCTATTTAAAACACTTTAAAAATGAACTAAAATCATTCCTTAGATAATGCTTATTTTTATTTATTTATATTATGAACTATCTTCAATCCATACAATTATAGAAGCATTAAGAGGGAGTTTGTTACCCATTTCCTGACATAAAGCATTAAGTCTAGCATGGATGTGAAGTGGCCCATGAAATTAATCACCATGGTCAATATTGAGTTTAAAAATTTGTAAGTTAACTACAGCTCATAGTAGTTTTATGTAAAAAGAGGCATGTTATTAAATTGTATGAAGCAATTAAATGGAGTCTAGAATTCATTCTTGGGGATCCAAGGATTTCCTTGTACTTATAAATGTTGCAACAACTTAAACAAATTAGCTAATTTCCATTTTCATTAAAAAGAGTTGTAACTATAATTACAATATATATATATATATATCATATATATCTATATATATATTTATATATATAATATATATATATTATATATATTGTATATATACAAGATTGGTTAATTTTGTTATTCCAAAAAGGGAAAAGAGGAGCATGCTCCTGTTACATTCGAGAGAGCTTGGAGTCAAGCTTTAGAAGTAAAATGGGAGTGCAGTCCCTGATACTTGAGTGCTTGAATCCCAAAATTATATTAGTGCCTAAGACTATTCTAGCATATTGCCTTACATATTGGCCTCCTAACAAGACAAATTTACAAAACTTATTACTTGATATCTTTTGTAGTGCTTGAAATTGCTTAGTATTGGTTTACTAAGTGCTCCTAATAGGATCTCTGCTTTTTCCCTTGACAAACTGAGTTTTCTCCCTCCTGACTCATAGTGGAGTTTTTTATGAAGGCCACAGCCTCTTCCAGATGCATGCACTTGTTTTTTAATGCAATGATTTCCGCTTTTTGGTTTTCAAAGTTCTTCTTTTGGTAGTTACTCGCCATCTTCATCTCTAATTTTAGATCCTGTATCGCTTCCTAGAGCCTGCTTATCATGATTTTTTTGGCTTTGCAAGTGGCACAACCGTCATTCCTAGCAACTTTCTCCACCGGATTTATTTCCAACTTTATTGCTTGTTTCTTTGTGGTTTGGAATGCTTCCTATATTCATGTGTGTGTTGTTCCTTAGTATTTTTTTGCTTCCCTTGAAATGATGACTCTTCCTCTACTTTCTGTTGTCTGGTTTGTTTTTCCCTTTCCTTTGTGCTATTGAAGAGCACTATAAAACTTCCTTACTGTTGGGCTTAGAAGCTTTGCTGACTTTGAGTTGAGATGCCCTGAAGACTTTGAGATTGAAAGAGAGCTCTTTTTTAATATTTTTATCACACAGAGAGACAAAGTGGTCGATCTGGATGACAAACAGAGATTATTGGGAGAGGAGCTCAGATTTTTATGTATTGAGGATCAGGGGAGTCGATGGGGCAAACTAGAGACAAAGGCTACAATGATATCCTTAGCGCAATTACAGTTGAATGATGGAGGGAAAATATCGTGCTTTGAAAAGGGAGGGTAGTGGAGATGATTGTCATATGATCTCTTCATAAGATCCTTTGCACACAAAGAAATATATCCAGTGTATACGCTTATGGACGAAGGCTCTTCGTGATGACTTAATGGATGGGAATTAACGGGGGAGGGACTCAAAGTATTAATCTAATGTGGAGAGCACGAGGCAGATATTTCTTGAGGTTGATGAGAAGGATAAAAAACAATGGCTTTAGATTTCTCTATGACAAGGCTGTTGTTGAGAGATGAAGGGGAGTGCTCACGATTTACAGAGGGGAGGCTGTTGCAATGATTGTTATGGAGAAAACAATTTGTGCCATCGTGCCAGCGGAAAAGATGTTTATCCACCTTAATCTTCAAACTAATATAAAAATTGGATACTTTCAGGATTTCTTGGTGTGATCATGTGATTCCCTTGTGAAGTGAGTTGCTGGAATATCTCTAAAATGTTTTGTTGTTGTCCTTTGAATAATCTTTTTGTTAATCTTCTAGATTTTTTTGAGGAGTGTGATTTTTATCATGATAACTAATTTGATAGAACTAAGGGATTGAATTGTAATAGAACTCCTCATTTTCTTTGATATCTCCTTCCTTTCTGGTTGTTGCCTTATTAGCATAATGGTCTATTGTTTTGTTATGTTCTCTTAATATATACTTAAATGTGACTTTGCCTGCATTTTCTAGGTTGTTCCTTATTTGTTTAAATATCCTATTCATGGCTGCATATGTGGGATTTTTGTTGCTTTCCATTGCTTCAATAATGATCATTGAGTCTCCTAATATTATTGGGTCTTTGATGGCTCTTTTTTTGAGAATTTGTGAGCCCAACAACAAACTGTAGGCTTCTTCTTTGTTGTTTGTAGTTTCCCCCAGTCCCCATTCATAGAAGATCATCGTTTTTCCCCAAGGGTCAATTATAATACCTCCATCACCTACTTTCTTTGGGTTATTTTTACATACCCCATCAAAGAACAAGCAAAATATTTTTTGGTTTTCTTTCCAAGTTGTAAATTCTTCTTCATTTAGTCGGATCTTCAAGTTATGTGTTGTAGGAGTGTTCCTGAGACTTTTATTTCCATTGTTTTTTATTGTTTCTTTACTGATCCAATCCCTTTCTTCTTGTTGTAGGAGGTTGTTGTCAATTGTTGTAGTGCCTTTTACATTTAGGAATTCAAATGTAAGACCCCATGTTTTTGATAATATTCTCCCTATTTTTGGTGCCTGATCTTTGAAGATGCTCTTGTTCCTTGAGAGCCATATTTGCCAACAAAGAACTATTGGGAGACATTCCTAGAACCTATTTATCGTTGCCTTTTTCTTTGTCAAGTATGGGTATGTCTTTTCCCATTCTCAGAAGAATTCCAAAAAAGTTTTGGAGAATTTTAGGTTGATTTCCAAGGGGCTTGATAGTTGTTTCCAGCAATCTTTTATTACCATGCAGTCCAGAAAGAGATGCTAAATAGTCTCTTCTTCCTTTAGGCACATCGGACACTTGGATGGACCATAGAAACCTTTTTTTTTTAATGTTTTTAGTGGTAAGAATTTTCCCTTTTAACAAGGTCCATATGACGATTTTGATTTTAGGGAGGATTTCAATCTTCCATACTGACTTCCATGGTGTCCACTCTTATTGGTGTTTCTATTCTTGAAGGGTTGTGTAGCCTGTCTTAACTGTGTAGCATCCTCTACTTGGATCCGATGCAAAAGTTTCTTCTTCCTAAATGTTTGTTGGTGCTGCTCCTTTGAGGTGCTGCCGAAGGCTGTCCCATTGACCTTTCAGATGTAGGGGAATTCTTGTAATGTGCCGTTCTTGCCAATTTCGATTTTCCCATCTAGAAATTGAATGTAGAGTTTTCAGGCCTCTATCATTTATCCATTTTTGAATGTATTCATGACCTGAGTGGAGGGTGTTAGTGTCGGTATCTTCATCCCTCCATCAGTGATCAAATTTCTCTTTTTGCATGTATGTTAGGTGTCCCATCCGATCAGCTACATTCCATTAGGTCATGGATCAAACTGATGGAAGTGGTTCATTATCAATTTCCCTCATAGTATTTACTTGCTGGCCTATTTTCACATGTTGAGGTCATTTACTATCATTTTGTTTCATTCCATTTACCAAAATCAGTTTCATGGTTTTAGGTCTCACTACGTCTAGGGTTTGCCACCATGGTCATCCAGAACTCAATAAAAGGTCAGCAGGCTCATGAGGAGGTTTTATAAGTTCGTAAAATTATAAATTTACTGATGATATGCTTCATAAATGGTTTTTACCTCAAAACTCTGTTTTGAGGTGAAAACAGGGTTTTTTCCATTTCATGTACAAATTTTATGTAATTTCAATGTGTCTATATGTAATAAGTTCCAGCTGCTTCCCTTGATCACCTTGCTAACTCCAGCCACTACAAGAAACAAAAACATCAATGCATTAGTTCATCAAGTGATCAAGAAGAGTCAAATTTCAAATGCAAAATAGAGTTTTTAAGGAAAAGTGACTAAGAATTTAGAAAAGTGGGTTTGTTAAGTGAAAAATTAAAGCCAAGGGGATATAAAAGCTCAACTATGTGTTTGAAGGTCTTCATTTTTTGCAAGTGAGTGAGTTAAAAGGCAAAAATCATATTTTTGGGAGAAAGAGGCGAAACTGAGAAAAAAACTCGAAATTTCACCAGTGTTGTGCACTTGGGCTCTGGCATTATGCACCTGGCATAGGTTTTACACTGAGTTTTGTTCAGGCGCTATGCATACAAAGTGTGTTGCGCACCTGGGAGGCAACGCTATGCACCTGCTTGTTGAGCTTCAAGTCAATTTTCATCACCTTCCTCTACCTCAAATTTCACAATTGACATCTTAACAAGTAAGTAAAGCTTCTCATTTGGTCAAGCAAGGAATTTTTTCATCAGTGGTGGTGATTTGTATGTTTATAACCTAAACCCTAGCTATCTCCAAATTGTCTTTCAAAATTTGCATAGGGTATTGTCTTCTGCTGATTTTTATTCCCCTTTGATTATTTTTCTACACCTCATGCTCTTTAACTAAATTTCCCTAAAACTCCTTTCTCTTTTTGTCTCCCAAAATCATTGTCACTCACCTCCCAAACCCCACTCCCTATTACCAAACCCTAACCCTACACATTCCCAATACCCTAATTCCCATTTCCTATTCCCTCATTACATTCATTCCACCATCAAAACCCTCATTTATAGTCATAATATCAGTCATGCCCTCATTTCCCAAAAGAAAAACAGCAAGCCATTTCCTACATATAGTATTCACCCTCATACTTTTAAAATCTCTTCATATTCATCAATTTTCACTCTAAATTCACAAGCATGGAGACAGACTCAACATATGAGAGGGATGATGAAACTGTTAGTGAGTCTTCCCAAGAGGCTCATGTGCCAAGAAAACCACATAAAGGAGGAAAACATATCCGGGAGGAACCCACCACTCTCACAGAATTACTTGCTTGCCCTCTTGTAGAAACCTGTTTTAAACATCAATCTTGTTATTAGTTTTGTGAAATGGTGGAGAGGGTGAAATATCATCATGAGCTTGGTAGGTTATTTGTTCTTCATCTTCACAATGGCTAGGTGAACCTAGCTGGTGTCTCTTTCACCTTAACACTTGAAACTATTGCAGCAGCAATAGGTATCCCTAATGTGGGTGAACAGTGGAATAAGGGGTAGCATGTGGGTAGAAAGCATTATGAGCCTTACATTAAGGCTGGTTATCACAAGCAAATTAGTAGGGTTTTTCCTTTTAGATACTTGCAAAAAATTTATGCTCCACTCATGAAACTCATCATCAAGTATTTCACCTGTGAAGGGAGGTTTTCTCGTTTGTATACCTACCATGTTAGATTATTGATGCATTTCATAAGAGTGAGGATGATTAATCTCCCATACTTTATATGCAACAATATTGAGAAGATGGCTCTATATGTGCAAACGAAACCTTTTCCTCAGCAGTTCAGTAGCATTTATCATTTCTCATTGATTACAAGTGTTGTTTTGCATCAGCGAAGCTTGTTGAACATATCATGGGATACCTTCATTGCACATGAGATTTTCAAAGGCCCTCAGGTGCCTCCATCGGTGCTTCAAGAGGAAGGAGGGCCTTCAAGCCAGCCAGATGTTCATGAGATTGAAACTAAAGTGTGTCAGTGTTTGTCCCTTATGAGAAAGGCACCAGGAGACTTCTTGCAGCTACCAAATGAGTACTATCTTCACCTAGGGTGGAAGGGGTCTCGTTTTCTTCTCCGAACAACAGGCAAATGCTATCTTCACCAGGGGTGAAAAGGGCTTTGCCTTCCTCTTCAGTTGAACAAGTATAGGACAAAGACAAAGGAAAGCAATAGGTGCATGATGAAGACCCTACTGAAGGGCAAGACAAAGATTTTGTCTTGGTTGAGGAGGATGACATTGATTTGGGCCCTCAAAGCTCAAGACTCAAAGATATCATCATCAAAGAAAAAGAGGCTGAAATCCAAGCCTTGTCACTTAACTTTGAGAGGGCCAAATGGATCACTAACTTCCTTGAGCAAGAGAACAAGCAACTAGAGGACAAACAAGCTATTATGGAGCTACAAACAATTAGAGAAAATAGGCAAGTGCAAAAAAGAAGAAAAATCAAAATGACACCCCTTGAGCAAGAAATCGAGGCTGACCGGGAATCATGGTTAGAGCGAAAAAACATTCACCTGGAGAAATTTCTTGAGAAAGCTAACAAAGAGAAGAAAATGTTGCGCCATATGGCTTATCACTACTTAACTCAGAATAAAATTTGCAAAACAAGGGTGAAGAGGTTAAAGGCTAAGCTAAAGAGAGTTTTGAGAAGCAAAAAGGAGCAAGATAAGCTCAAGATCTTGGCTGAAGCATCATTGGCCTAGTAAAGCACCTAAAAAGGATCACTCATGCCAAATTTCAAGGAATTTGGAGCATTTTTTGTCATTTTTGAAATTTTTTATGCAAAAACAAGTTTTTTTTCAGTAGGTGCGTAGCGCCACCGGCGCTACGCTTTTGATGGGGGCCTCCTTTTTGGAATAAGCATGAAAATTTATGCATGCTTAGAAATGGCTGAGAAATTTTGACAAGTTTTGGACCTCCGGAAGGACCAAAAACACCCAAAAAGTGCCCTCTCTGCCACTTTTTTTCCACACAAGAAGTAGTTTTGGGAGATTTCATTTTTGAAGGGGCAAATGAACTCCAAATCAAAAATTCAAGTTGTCCCATAAAGTAGATTCACCAAGCTTTCCAATGAGCTATTCTACACCTAATTTGGGCTTCAGGAAACCTTCCAAGACGGGCCTGGAAAAAGTGCTATGCATAGGATCAATGGTGCTACGCATAGGAGAAATTTTGCCAGTTTTGACTGTTTGTTCAAAATTTCGCCCAGTTTGCTGTCAGTTTGACTTTTTCTTCTATCTTGGTCAATTAATGATATAATATGATGTAAATTGATGCACTATGATGTAAATATGATGAAATACGACTTGAGGAGGTAGATACATCAGTTTAGAGTTGGTTTATGGATGAATGAATTAGTTTCCATAGTTTTAGAGGCAATCTGTTCCACTACCTATTTTTTAGTTCCTAGTTTAGATCTTGTTGAAACATCTCCTTGACTCATGGATTCGACCCCTGATGGATAGCATAGGTGGTTTGATGCCTATATCTTGTATTTTCTTAGTCATTTGTCAAGGTTGCACTCTTGTGGATGCATTGAGCACTATTGTAAATCACTTCTGCAGTTTGGCAAGGAAATGAACCAGGGTTTTGCAGCATTTTGTGGGATTATTGTGGTAATGTGAATTAGCATTGTTTTCTCGTCTATTATTTAGTTTATCTTATGTGTATATGTACCATCATCTCTCTTTTTCTACATAACTAAATGAATCAAGATTAAAGGGTGGAATCCATTGATGTTCAGTGCTCTGCCTTGGGGTTTTGTTTAGTTTTAAATGTTTTCTGTTGTTTGAAGAGGACTCGTGAAACTTGCATGCCCTCTCCAACTCCTCACCAGTCTTTAGACTCACCATCACATTCATTTCAAAGTGCTAAAACACTTGCCTACCTCTCCCCACAGAAACCTCTGCAAATCTGAGTTGATTTCCTAGACCCAAAGCTGCCTTCCTCATCTGATCCAGCAACCAACCATTAAAATCAATCAAATTCCTTTGATCATATACCTAGCCTAAAATTAGTATTCTTATCAGTAAGGCTTTAATTAGAATTACCTTGCTTGCCATGTTCAGCCATGTCATACCCCACTTTTGGATTTTCTCTTTCATTTTTTCAATTTGTTTGATCCATAGCTCTACTTTCGGATTCTCTTTTGAGATAGGTAGTCTAAGATAAAAGAAGTGAGTCCATCTTTCTTGGATAGGGATCTCAAGGATTTGTGAGATTCGTTGCATGGTTCTAGGAGAGGAATTCCAACCATAGATTTTGCACTTAGTGTTGTTTAAGAGACCGCCAGATACCTGCAAAAAATTATCCAAAACTTTTTTAAATATTCGAGTAATTATGCTTGAGGCACCTTGTTATGCTCTTGACTTGCGAGAAGATGCTAGAATACCAAATATACGAAGAAACACAACCCAAAACACAAAACAAAATGAGAAATAACAACATGTATTTTATTATTCAGAGATGAAAGCAATGTTCACTTGCCTGTTCGAGGGGGCAACCACCAATAGAGTGAGGCTCGATTACAAAATAAGACACGACGGTTCTTAATGGGGAGTCTCTATCCTTTATATAGGATTCATAAATGCAATACCATGGGTCAGTACCATGGTTCTCTTAATTGTAGGTTTTAACCCCGTACATAAATTACTTGCATACGAATTCTAAAACACAAAAAATAAACAATGCGAGAGCATAACACATAAAACACCTATACATAGAGATTTTCCCCTGGATCCCAAAATCGGGACTACCAGCTTGATTTTTCATTATATTCCTTTCAATGTTACAATACATATTTATACATGCTGAAGCATCCAATACCATGGACCGAAAACCATCGCGTCCAAAACCATGGACCAAAAAGCATCACGTCCAAAACCATGTGCGAACAATCATGCACAAAACCATAGGTAGGTCCACCAAACCTAATATAGGGTCCAAAAACAAAATTTTCTGGGGCCCTACCCCGGACCCCATTGAGTGGGGTTACCTGCACCCCTCAAACCCCTTGTGAATCCCCCAGCTACACAATCAGTACAACAAAGGGGGGGCTCCACCCCCCTTCTAACCCCCAGGTTAACTACGTGGGCTAGTTGTGGAAAGAATATAACACAACCCAACATTCTCCCACTTGTTGTTTTCTTTCCACATGGGACCACAAGAGAGCTTAGTCATTTATCCAGCCCTGCAATGCCCATTGTTTCTCTACACCAAGAGAACTTCTCAGAGCTCACAGATTTTGTCAATGCATCTGCAGTATTATTTAAAGTGTCTACCTTTACTAGCAACACCTTTTTGTCTTCTATCATATCCCTCACAAAGTGATACTGAACATCAATGTGCTTTGTCTTTGAATGATATGCAGGTTTCTTTGCCAAGAAAATTGCACTTTGGCTGTCACAGTATATCCTTATAGCTCCCTGTACTAACCCCAAGCTTGAACACAAACTCTGCAACCAAATTGTTTCCTTGCTTGCATGAGTGGTTGCCATGTATTCTTCCTCTGTAGTTGATAGTGCCACTACAGATTGTTTCTTACTCATCGATCTGATTGCACCTCCAAATAGGTTAAACACATACCCACTTGTAGATCTTCTCTGATATAGATCTCCAGCCCAGTTTGCATCAACAAAGCCACAATTATCCAACACTCTGTCCAATCCTAGTCTTCCTTTGTAGCACAAACCATAATCACTATTGCCATGCAAATACCTAAAAACCCGCTTCACTGTTGTCCAGTGCTCCTTCCTTGGTTTTGACATAAACCTATTCAATACTCCCATTGCATGCGCAATGTCTGGTCTAGTACAGACCATCGCATACATCAGGCTACCGACTGCACTTGCATATGTAACACCGGACATGTCCTCTTCCTCTTCTTGTGTCTTGGGACACTCTTTAGCAGATAACTTTACACCTACAGGAATAGGAACCTTCACCAGTTTACCTGGGAATAGCCAAAATCAATTCCTGGCACTTGGGAATAACCTTTTGCTACCAACCGAGCTTTGTATTTCTCCACCTTTCCTTCTACATTTGTCTTCTTCTTGAACACCCATATGCTACCAATGGGTTTCCTTCCATCTAGCAAATACCCCAGATCCCAAGCCTCATTTTTGTGCAAAGATGTCATTTCATCAACCATGGCCTCTTTCCAGAGTTTTCCATCCTTTGAATCTACTACTTCCTTCACAGTTCTGGGATCATCATTAGTAATAGATAAAGCAAAATTTAAATAGAAATTAGATGGACTATACCTTTCTGGCTACCTTCTTTCTCGAATTGATCTTCTCAAACCTGGAGTTTGTGGCTCTTCATCTTCTGATTCCTCCTCTGCTGTAGAGTCTGATTCTTCCTCCTTTAGCTCAAACTCTATCTTCTCAGGTTCCTTTGGTTGGACTTCATGTTTAATGACATATTTCACCTCTCTGAACACCACATCTCAGTTGTACACAACCTTCCTTGTTACTGGGTTCCAAAGTTTATAACCCTTTAAACCATCCGTATACCCAATAGAGATGCACTTTTTAGATTTACCATCCAAAATGGTTCATTTCTCCTTTGGAACATGTACATATGTGTCACATCCAAATACCCTCAGATGTGAAAGAGATGGTTTCTTACTAGTCCATACCTCTTGTGGAGTCTTATCCTCCAACATTGATGAAGGTGATTCGTTGACCAGGTAACATGCTGTCTCCACTGCCTCTGCCTAGAATTCTTGTGGTAACCCAGCACCACTAAGCATGCTTCTTGCCCTTTCCATCAACGTCTTGTTCATTCTTTCTACAACTCCATTTTGTTGAGGTGTATATGAAGTAGTCTTCTTCTGTGCTATACCACACTTCTTAAAAAATTCTTTAAATTCCTTACTGCAAAACTCTCCACTGTTATCTATCCTCGGCACCTTTATCTTCTTCTCTATCTAGTCTTCCACTAGAGCCTTAAATTCTTTAAACCTATCAAAGACTTCATATTTCTTCTTAAGGAAATATATCCATGTATTCCTTGAGAAGTCATCTATAAATTATACATAGTACACAGCCTTACCATGTGATGGAACCTTAATAGTTCCAAACACATCACTGTGCACAAGCTCTAATATATGTTTTTCCCTCTTAGCACCAAAGGGGAAACTCACTCGATTCTGCTTCCCATATACACAATTTTCATCGAAATCAAAATCTAAAGAGCTATTACTCATACCTTATACCATACCTTTACCATGAAGTATTCGAAGGCCCTTCTCTCCAATATGTCCAAGCCTTTGATGCCACAGCATGGTCTTCTCTCCAGAGACCACTAGATTTTTTTGCTCCACTTTTAGGAACCATAGAACTGTTGCACCCATCAACAACAGTGCTACCTTGTAGCTTGTACAGAGTTCCAATCTGAACTCCCCACATCAATACCAGTGCTCCCTGAACCGTCTTGTAGGTATCCTTCTTGAACACTATTTTTACACCTCATTCATCTAGCTTGCTTACAGAAATCAGATTTCTGGCCAATGCAGGGATATGTAAAACACCCGGAAGTGTTCTAACCCTTCCATCTTGTAACTTCAACTTTACTTTTCCGCAACCAACGATTCTAGCCTTCCTATCATCCCCTACGAAGGCATCACCACCATCGTATTTCTCATACTCACAGAACCACTCTCTATGGGGAGTGAAGTGAAAGGATGCACTTGAGTCAATCAACCATGCCTCATGATCTACATGTGTACTTGAAGAAGCCAATAAACATCCCCCCTTCATCTGAGGTGGTTTTCACCTCTGCAGAAGGAGCATCATCAGATCTTTTTCCTTTATCAGGAGCTTTAGATTTATAGTCCCTTTTGTAGTGCCCTTCCTTTCTACATTTCCAACACACCACCTTTACAGGTTTTCCTGGAGATTTAGATCTCCCTCTAGATTTATCTCTCCCACTCAATGACTTATTTTTGTTTCTGTTCTAGGACCGTCCTCGTATAGACAAGGCAACACCATTTTGGCTCTCCATATTTTTCCATCTCATCTCCTCCGTCAGCAAGGATGAGACTATTTCATCAAACTACAAGGCAGTTGCATTGCTACCTATTGCAATAACCAGACTATGCCACAAATCTGGTAGAAAACACAACAAACTAATGCACTTATCTTCAACTAAAATTTTGATATCAACAGACAATAACTGACTTATCACAGTATTAAATGCATTCAGATTCTCTATCACCGAGTCTCCATCTTTCATCCTCAGGTTATACAACTTTTTCCGTAGGAACATTTTATTCACCAGAGACTTAGATTGGTACAAAGCCCCTAACTTGTCCCACAAGGCCTTCATCATAGCTTCCCCTGATATATTCAAAAATATTGAATCTAAGACACACAATCGTATTGTGCTCTTTTCCTTCCGATCCAACTTCTTCCATTCTTCATCAGTCACTCCCGTCGGTTTAGCACCCGGATCTACCATGATCCACTGATCTTTATCCATCAATAGATCCTCCATCTTGAGTTTCCACAACTCAAAACTCTGACCATTAAATTTCTCGATCTCTATCTTTCCACTGCTCGTCATCTTCATTCACCACTAGAATCGATCCTGTAGATCTCCCACTGAACGGGGTCTACCATAGGCCCGAGCGAAACCCCTCAGCAACAAAGGCATCCATTTGAAGCCAAAACAGCTATGATTCCAAATGTAGGTTTTAACTCAGTACAAAAATTACCTGCATAAGAATTCTAAAACACAGAAAATAAACAACGTGAGAGAATAACACATAAAACACATATACACAGAGATTTTCCCCTGGATCCCAAAACTGGGACTACCAGCTTGATTTTTCATTATATTCCTTTCAATGTTACAATACATATTTATACATGTCGAATCATCCAATACCATGGACTGAAAACCATTGCATCCAAAACCATGTACGAAAAATCATGAACAAAACCATAGGTAGGTCCCGCCCAATCTAATATAGGGTCCAAAAACAAAAATTTTCAGGGCGCTGCCCTGAACCCCATAGAGTGGGGTTACTTGCACCCCTCAAACCCCCTGCTATGTAATCGGCACAGTGAAGGGGGGGCTCCGCCCCCCTTCTAACCCCCGGGTTAACTACGTGGGCTAGTCGTGGAAATAATATAACACAACCCAACATTAATACCATCTATCTAATACCATGGCCTGTTTGCAACTAACTGTGGTCCCTTTCTTTAAATGTAGGTCAACCACTTACAATTATTAATATGGGCTTTATTGACTCTTTAACTAACTATAACTATGACTCAACCCTATTACATAAATAAAGGGGTGAGGGCTGGACCCTAACATGTCCTCCCCCATAAAAATAACCTTGTCCTCAAGGTTGAAGCTATGAAAACTGCTAAAGAATAGTGGTTGGTTCCCAGGTTGCATCTTTTGGAGAGGTGTCTTTCCACTTGACGAGTACTTCCTTAATCGTGCGGTCGCGCATATGTCATTCTCATTTGTCGAGGACCTGTCCAAGTTGGAGGCAGATTGAACCTTCTTCATCCAATTCAGGTAGACTGGTTTGAATTCTGCAATTGTTCCCCACCACTTTCTTGAGGCATGATACACAGAGGACGGGATGGATTTTTGTAGTGGGTGGCAAGCCTAGCTTGTAGGCTACTTCTCCAATGCGCTGGGATGGATTTTTGTAGTGGGTGGCAAGCCTAGCTTGATGGAGATTATCTTTGAGACGGGCTAGCATGGTTGCACGGTTCTGTAGGAGTTGATCCACTGCTTGCACCTTAGAGCATCTAGGGATATAAGAAGTAGCTGAAGGGAAGAGTTGACCATAAACTGCTTCATATGGAGTCATCTTGGTGGTGGCATGATAGTTAGTATTATACCACCATTCAGCTAGAGGTAACCACCGTACCTATTGATGTTGTGTTTTCGAAGTGACGCACATGAGGTAGGTCTCCAGACATTTGTTGACTGCTTTAGTTTGACCATCAATTTGTGGATGATAGGAAGTACTTAGTTGGAGTTGGGTGCCTTGTAGGTTGAAAATTTCCTGCCAAAAGTTACTGGTGAAGATCGGGTCACAATCAGACACAATGGAAGTGGGCATGCCATGCAGTTTGAAGATCTGGTCCATGAAAGATTGAGCCACCAAAGTGGGGGTAAATGGGTGGGGTACGGCACAAAAATGAGCATACTTAGAAATTTTATCCACAACCACCATGATGACTGACTTGTTCCCTGACTTCGGAAGGCTAGTAATGAAATCCATAGAAACATTCGTCCAGATTGGGGTAGGGATGGGCAATGGTTGTAAAGTGCC
The DNA here is from genome assembly GCA_000404065.3 of Pinus taeda. NCBI lineage: Eukaryota > Viridiplantae > Streptophyta > Pinopsida > Pinales > Pinaceae > Pinus > Pinus taeda. The sequence goes on along the minus strand of APFE030813045.1, from coordinate 55,211 downwards.
TGGGGACTTGACTGTTTCTCCTTTGTGGCATTGACACACATCACATTCAGCTACAAAATTAATAATGTTATTTTTCATGCCTGTCCAACAGAAGGAACGACGAGTGTGAGCATAAGTCTTCTGAAAGCCTGCATGGCTTGCAGTGGGAGATGAGTGCAACTTTACCAAAATTCGCATTTTAAGGGTGGATGTCAGTGATATCACTACTCTAGCCTTGAAGTGAAGAATCTCATCCTTCCAAGAGTAGCCCACTGTGGACTTAGGATCTTCTCACAAGTTATTAATGAGTTGGGAGAGTGAAGGATGTGAAAACCATTCCTTGTGGGCTTCTTCAATCCAATCTGGACTGGGAAAAGAGATTGCTAGCAGGGTGCTATCCTCCTTAGATTGGCATGATAAAGCATCTGCTACGACATTTTCGTGCCCTTTCTTGTAAATTATCTCATAATCATATCCCAACATTTTGGCTAGCCATTTATTTTGTTGTGGTGAGGATAACCATTGCTCCAAAAAATATTTGAGTCTTTGATGGTCTATGTGGATTTGGAAACATCGCCCCAATAAGTATGGTCGACATGTATCTCTTGCATGTAAGATGGCCATCATCTCCTTCTCATAGGTAGATTGTCCCAGATGTTTACCACTTAGTTTTTGGCTAGTGAAAGCTAAGTGTTGACCTTCCTGCATTAAGACAACCCCAATACCCGTACCTAAAGCATCACATTCAATCACAAAAGGTTTGGTGAAGTTGGGTAGTTCCAATACAGGAGTGGAACACTTGCCCTGTTTGAGAGCCATAAACGCCTGTTGTGCTTCATCAGTCCAGAGGAATGAATTTTTCTCGAGAAGGTGAGTGAGGGGTCTAGCAATGCGACCATAATTGCAGACAAATTTGCAATAGTAGCCTATGAGACCCAAGAATCCTCTCAAACTCTTCAAGGTATTTGGTTGGGGCCAATCCTGCATTGCTTGGATCTTTTTTGGATCCACAATAACACCTTCATGCCCCACAATGTGGCCCAAATACTCGACTTGTTCCATGCCAAAAGAGAACTTGGACAATTTGACAAATAATTTATGCTTTCGAAGTAGTTGAAAGAGTAGGTCTACATGCTGAAGATGTTTTTCCGAGGTGAGGTTGTAGATGAGAATGTCAACAAAGAAAACAAGGACAAATTTTCTGAGATATGGTTTGAGCAGGTGATTCATGAGGCTTTGAAAAGTGGATGGGGCATTATAGAGACCAAATGGAATGACTAGGAATTCATAATGGCCTTCATGAGTTCAAAAAGAATTCTTGGGAATGTCTACTTCTTTCATGCGTATTTGGTGATATCCTGAGCAAAGATCTAGCTTAGTAAAGAATTGAGCACCATTTAGTTCATCCAGAAAATCATCAACAACCAGGATAGGAAATTTATCTTTGACTGTGAGCTTGTTGAGGGCCCTAAAGTCTGGACACATGCACCATTCCCCATTTTTTTTTAGCACCATGACCATAAGTGATGAATAAGGACTGATGCTAGGACGAATGACACCGGTTTTGAGGAGTTCCTTGATGATTTTTTCAATTTCATTCTTTTGGGCTAAAGGGTATCTATATGGGTGCATATTTGGTGGTTGTGCCCTTGGGACCGAAGTGATGATATGATCATGTTCCCCTCTAGAGGGTGGAAGCTCGTTAGGTTTTTCAAAGACCTGCGAGTGGCTGTTTAAGACCTATTACATCTCAGGATGAATATGAAGAGTACTGGGCTCGATGGCCTGGATGGCATTAAATTGGGTGATAACTCCATGATGGCCATTTTTTAACAACTTTTTCATTCAATGTGAGCTGATGATAGAAGGAGTACCTTCCTAGAGTCTGGGGAGGGTATGCAGGTGGTCATTCTGCTTAAAGCTCATATATAACTCCTGGAAATCCATTGTGATCGGGCCTAGCATGCGAAGCCATTCAACACCCAAAACAATGTCACAACCACCCATGTTGATGACAAACATGTGGGTCTTTAGGTGGTAATCTCCCATCTGAAGTTTGATATTTTCACAGCGGCCTTCACATTTCACTGTCCTCCCATCAACAATCTGGACCTGGAAATTAGAGATTAATCTGACAAAACAATGAACAAATTTAGCGACTCATTGATGGATAAAGTTATGTGTGCTACCACTATCAATTAATACTACTAGAAGGTGATGTTTAATAAAACCTCTAATTTTGAGAGTTTGGGGAGAATAAATGCTTGCTAAAGCATGGAGCGAGTGTTATCGGGAAATCTAGTGTCTATGCAGAGCTGCTAGTCCCACTAAGATGGGTAGCTATCTTAGAAACAAATAGATTAAAGTTACTTTCATTTTCCTTTACGAGAAATAGATAGGAGAGGAGCAAATAATACCAACCTCAATCTTTCGCTTGGTTCCCTGCTTGTTCCTTCTCCCCTCTGACAGATCTTTTCCACTCTTTCCTTGACCACTCTGCTTCAAAGAGTACCTGTAAAGTCAAAGTAGCATAATACCTTCAAAGTGCAGAGATCTACAATCATAAACAAT
>APFE030813045.1:2484-52641 GCA_000404065.3 Pinus taeda | reverse complement strand
TAGTGTCATTCCACTGATAGTTCTTGGCTCCACTTGGAGATTTCATTGATCTCTTACTCATCCCTGGGCGAATTCTGAGAGGCAAGTGTCATATGAGAAGTTTCTGGAAGATTCCTTGATCATCCACTTAGCAAACTGTCTCTGCCATTTGTCTATTCTCGCTCATCGCACCCTATAGAAGGACTTTTCAATATGCATTGCACCTCCCATGTGTAGTAGGTGCGATGCATCGCACCTGACCATGGAGCAAGTGAGATGGTCCAGCTTTGACCAGTTCTGAGTAGTTTTTCATGGAGAATTTCTGGGAGATGATGTAATCAGCTGACCTTGCTCCTTTAGGGTATGAAAAAACACTTTTAGGGACTTAGAAGCCCTTGGTTTATGGACATATATGATTGGGGTTGTAGTGCCCAAATATGTCTATAATAGTTGCCCCCTAAAGCATGAGGTCGAAAATCTTTTGATGTCGAGTGAAATGCTTTATCATGAGGATCCAAGGTTTTTCGAACTGGAAGGCAACCTGTAATAAGATACAATACAATACAAGACATTATCTTCATAATATTTTCATGATCTAGCTGAGGCGGGCATTCCCATGCTCAGCTTTATAGATTCATTTTCATGTACATAGGACAGACAACCATCTATGTGGCCGATTGATGATTCTGATAGAGTCATCATCCTTTGATTCGGATGATCATTTGTGCAGAAATGATGTACATTTTATGTCTTTATTTTCCTAAATATATCGCAGCCCGGATGGATGAAACTAGATCCAGGGTCTTCAAACTCATTCAATCTTCACCCGAAGTACAAGTCGATCCATGTGAAAAGATGTTCTAGAGTCGAACATGGAAAGACATCCCTTGATTACTAGCCAATGATGTAAGTTGTTAACAGGCGCCAGAGGAATCACCGATAATGATGATGACCCTCAAGGTACTACAGTACAATTTGCATGGTGCGAAAAAGGGACTTGGCGTCGAACACCACGCAAAATCTTTCGGTCGAAGGCCATTGATGTAAACCTATCGACGGAAGAGAGAAACTTTCCATTAAAGCATGCAAGCTTCAAAGTACTGAAAGGGTTGTTCCTAGAACAACTTCTTGGATAATGAGTTGTCGTCGACAAGAAGTGACCCATCATAGGAGGGCCTTAATGAATCCCACATCTATGACACAGAATGGAGAAAATGATTTTGTGGAGGTGAAAACGATCTGATGATACAAGGTTCAGGGTGGCAGTCATGAAAGAATGAGCGTGAATGTATTGCAGCGGATGAGACACAAGATGGGTTGGTGAATTCTCTGAGGCGCCTTCTCGAACATATCGGTGACACTGAAATGATTGTGGCGTTAACCCCAAAGATGGATGGTATGATGGACCATTGTAATATGCTAGTGAATGAAAAACCTGACCTTGACTCAGCTGGTGATGAGTGAAGTGTCATGTTCAAGAGCACTTGCTACCAATAAGTTCTTCAAGTTTCTTCCCAATTTTTCCCCGTATTGCTAACTATACCTCTTTATTTTTATCAAGCTTGAGGGGATAACATATGCTTGTTCTATAATTTGCCCTTCGGGCTATCTCCTATGTTTAACGAGCCTAACGATAGGAAACCGTTCTTGTCTATATGGTAGTTTGTCGCTATTGTTTAACAAGTTTAACGACAGATAACTCGGTCCTTTTTCAATTTTAGAGAGTCTGAAAAGGGATGGAAAGGAAACTCCAGTAATCCTTTTTCGTCATATAATCCCTTAAGTCTGAAAAAGTATAAAATAATACGAAAATGATGAATTTTCAATAGTTTTAACGAGCCGAACAAGACAAGCGCTCAATCTTTTTGTGTAATAATCCCTCAGGTCCAAAAAGATTAAAATCTAGAGGAGGGATAGCACTTCCCATAGCTTTAACGAGTGGGAGAGGCCAATTGCTCAGCAATCTTTCCATATTTTATGAGTCAGATGAAAAGAGCTTAAAGGAGACTCGTTTTCTGAGGAACAAGTGATATGTTCGGGTAGTAGCTGATTCCAGGTAAAGTTTGGAATTTTCTGATCATGACAGTGTAAAGAAGATGGCTAACAGAATCATGCGTCGCAGCTGTTCCTCAAAATGGGTAAACAATCAAATGGATGCATATGATCAGCTAAAAACAGAGTGGAGGTGATGGTAAGAACACGAACAAGGCTCAAAAGTTGATGATAATGCATTCGCAATGGTTATTTACCGAAGGTGGGTTCATTTTTTTAATGAGCTTAAACTCTGGTGGAACATATGCCCATTGCTAGGTTTATTTTTAATGAGCTTGAACTTTGCGTAAAATTTCTCATGGCGGGTTTATTTTTTAACGAGCTTGAACCATGCGGTAACACTGCTCGTGGCAGGTTTATTTTTTAACGAGCCTGAACCCTAGAGTAACACTGCTCGTGGCCTGTTTTATTTTTTAATGAGCTTGAACCATGCAATAACATATGCTCAGATCTAGTTTCATGTTTACACAAGCTTGAAATGAAAAACTATGCTTGTTATAAGTTCGTATGCCCCCAGCATACTAATGCAAATCGAGGTGCATGCCCCCCAAGCTTCATTGCATTCAACACGGTGGTTGGAATGAAGGTTTACCTTCGAGATCTTTGAAAGACTCGACTTGGATTTGGAAAGGGAGTTGTTTCATTTTTTAATGAGGTTGACACAGTAAAAGAACTATCCTCATAATCCACCATATTTACAGTATTTGATAGAAAATAAAAAACTGAAGGATGATTAAGTTTGCTGGAATAGTCTTCATGGTAATCTGGAAGATGGGAACGATGGTGGTAATCTTCCCATGGTGCCTCTCTTATCATCATTGACTGAATGATTCCTTCGTTTGTAGAATGTATATGCGACCAAGGATTTGAAGAGATACAATATTCCTTAGACCTATCTAGCCAAACACTTGATGAGCGTTTATTTGGGTTTGCCCCCGAGGCCAAGAAAATTGATTGCTATAATATTTCTAAAATGGCGATGATCCATGCTGACAAAATGTTCAGGAATCTTCTGAATCTTTTAGATATAGAAGATATCATATTGCAGGTTCCCACTGTGACCACTTCCACCAAATTGTTTGGAGGCGGTAGGGTAAAAGTACCCATCAATGTAGGGTCTTTTAGGAGGCCTACTCCGATATATTGAAGCGAATGAGAGCTTCCATGGATCATTGGAATGCTTCCCGTAACTTGTGAACTGTTGGGGAGGAAAGTTCGTTGATCAACGATTGTAATTCCTCCTTGAAAAGGAAATGCAATCTTTCTGAAGTATGTTGACACAACAGCGGCCATAGCATAAATCCAGGGCCTTCCCAATAGGATGTTGTAATCGAGGTCTCCATCGATAACTTCAACATTAATTTCTATTGTTTTTCCTCCCAGTTCAACTTGCAAGTTACTTAAAATCCCGTATGGAGTGTATATTCGTCCATCAAATGATTTTAACATCATTGACGATTGCGATAAGGGTGGTGAGCCTAAATTTTTCTAGCAACTCATTGACATAATACATGTAGATGCCCCCTCATCAATAATTGTTCGATCAATAGTTTTGTTGAGGGCTTTCACTTGAATAAGGAAAGTGAGTTGAGCTGGTAACTTAGGGTCATATCCTTTATGATTAAAGGCCACAAGATTGGAATCCGCTGCGTCAATCCCACCTATTGCTGATAATAGAACCTGCTTCTGGGAGTGGCAATTTTGTAGTACCTCAAGTGTTGACATAGTGGAAGGCGATTGGGCCAGGTCCTCTACTATATTATAATTTTGTGCTGCTTTGGCATGAGGATTAAATGTCAATTTGTGTACTACTCCTTTTGGTGGCTTTATCATTAGCTCAGGAATGATGGGTGGTGCAACTTTGGTCGAATTTGTTGTCGAACTACTAGGTTGATCAATAGCCTTGTTGTTCGACAGCTGTGGATTCCCGTAATCTTTATTCCTTGTCAATATCAAAGCATCATTTTGCTGCTTTGAAATAGACAACATAAGCACTTGGAACGGGGAAGCATTATCATTAGCAACCAGATTGGTTCCTAGGTTTGGAAACGGATTAGTCAATACCGCCAAGGTTTTTGAACTCTTTAAGAGTTTCCTAAGCTCAGCTTTATGTTGACAGTCTTTCGTCTAATGATCCTCATCATATATAAAGCATGGATGATTTGGTTTCCTTTCTCCAGAAGGGTTTGTAGAAGATTTTTCAGGAGATGACTCCTCCTGTTTCTTCTTTTTCCCTTTCTTTTTCTTCTTGCCCCCTGGTTGCTTCGGTTCTTTGCCTTTTTCAGTCGACATGGCATTTATCTCCAAGGCGAGAAGTTCTTCATTTTCATTTTGACTAGAAACTGTATGAGCTTTCTTCAATGTAGCCTTTACAGTTTTCGTGCTAGTCATATGTATCACAACATCGCTGGCATGAGAGTCTTTTCTTGATTTAGGAGGAGGAGGAACGGAAAATTCCGGTCTAGGAGCATCAGGGATTTTGTCATAGAGCGTGCCAGACTGAGTACAGATCAAGTCTATATATTACGCACAAGCAATGACTTTCTCTTCAGTGACAACCCCTCCCTTTTCCACATCTTCTGTGATAGAAGGTAACAATGACTTAATAAACCATTCAGCTAACAGCTGATCAGGAACATATTTTTTTACCATTCTACGGCGACGCTGCCACTCATGGATATGATCAGATATGTGAGTGGCTATCGTCTGTTTGAAATTGGTAAGAAGCTCTGTTCCTGTTTTATACCTTATTGGTAACTAAAAATGGGTTAAAAAGGTTGTGGCAAGGGTGCTGAAGTTATCAAATGAAACTCTAGGCAATTCAATGTACCATTTTGCGTCCGGACCAGTTAACGTTCACTGAAAAAGGCGGAGCCTAATCGAATCATCATTGAGAATGTTGGATGAACACCACAAATGAAAATTCATCACATGATTTGATGGGTCTTCACCCGGATTTCCATTAAATTTAGGAATATTTGATGGAAGTTTATGAGGAATCACCGGCCACTAAGGGGCATAAGAAATTGGGTCGTTTGTTAGCCGATTTAGATCCGGTAACTCTAAAGTCACCACAAAGGGCAACTGTTGATTCAGGTTTGGCGAAGCATACCCAGGATAGGATGTCATCGCCTGAGAAGTGGGTCTTTGCATACGAGCATAATGCATTTGATGCTGATAACTTTGGTAAGGTTCATGGGCATAACCATTATGAAATGATTGACGTTGACCGTTTTGAATATATGGCTACCCATTACTTGCAAAGATCTGTTGCTCAGATCCTTGGTAAACTTGTTGGAATTGTGGTTGTTGATATTGCACTAGCCATGGTTGTGAAACCATTTGCTGTTGTCCAATACTAGCTATTTGACCAAGATGAGGGGTAATAGTACTCGTTTGAACCTAGGTCGCTCCGGTTAGGGAGCCACTAATCGGTGATTGTGGCTATGTTGTGGAGACAGGAGGTTTTTGTATTACGACTTGAGAAACTTGAGGTTGGAATACAACAGGCAACACTTGTACTTGCGACACTATCACAATGGCCGTGTAGTGAGGATATTCGACACAGGTAGGCTTTATTGCATTGAGTATACAACTCTTGGTTTTTGAGGCAGTATTGGCACCCAACCACGAGATGTAATTCTAGCATGACCCAAATTTTGTTGCCAACTCCCATATGGTTGTTCTCCCAGAGGAAACAATGAAAGGGCATACTGCCCCCCATATGGTGGCAATCCAGTGCTCAAAGGAATGATTGGCCTTTGGGGAGAGGACTACCCAAATTGATACTGTTGCGAAGGATCAATTTGTTGAGACTCAACATAAGAGATTCTGGATATTATTCTGGACGAATAAATGGGAACAGACCATACTGTCAAAATAGTCCCTGGATGGACTCCATCTAGCGGTTGAGAGCTATTTGGGATAGATGATACACCAGCGAACATTGTTGGAGTAGCAGCAGGAGGTTCTACTACTGCTGCAGCAGATGACACATTCCTAGATGTCGACGGTTGTTCAGACATGTCTAGTCTATCCAAAAGATTTCCTAGCGATTCTACAGGAACTTGCGATAAAGGGAGACTAACTTCTGATGAAGAAGGATATAGGGTGATCCCAGCTCCAAAATGCAATGGAGTTCTGGATGGAGGATCCTCCACAATCTCTTCTATAGCAATCAATCCAGGTGGGAGAGGTAGATCGTCAGGTTCGTAAAATATTTTTGGTGTCGAAGAAGGTATAGACTTTGCAGCGACAGTTGTTGGAGGGGTAACACCTTCCAAATCAGCTATAGATGGAGCCAATTTAGGAATAGAAGCACTTACCGTTAAACTAGGATTAGTTCTAATGTCCTCTTGTGGCCGCAGAACTTCTTCTGTAAAGGCAGGGGTACCAGAAACGGTTGGAGTAACCGGAGTCCCTGAGGATGTTGGAACAGAAGTTCAAAGTGAACCAGGGGACTTTGATCTGGTTAAACGAGTTTGCTTTGTCTGGAATAGTTTCATTTACGGAGTCAAATATGGTTGACTCGTTAGTCTTCGCGAACGATAGGGTTTTGATTGACTTTCTTCCATGATTGCAGATTACTTGATCAACTCAAAATAAAGGGAAAAAAGTGATTCCAAATTCAATTAATTTTAGATGCTTTGACACTACTTGCTTTTTCAATTTTTAAGAGTCGAGAAAAAGCTAAAGATGACTCTAGTCACCTTTGATTTTTAATGAGCTTGAAGTGACAAGTGCTCAGATGGACCTTTTCCTTTAAGGAGTCTCTGAAAAGGAACGAAAGAGACTACTTTGGAAATCTAGACAGAGGGATTACCAAACCAATCGCAAAACTGTAGAATATTTTTTACGTTTACGTTACAAACAGTCAATCTTCCCGAATGTTGTGTTAAGTGCATTGCGATCGATAGGGTGGCAGACATGGCTTCCTAAGGATAAAGGATATAGCCTATTGTGGTCTCCTAATATATACTCGATGGTACGTGGGAGCACAAGTCCGTACTGGCACTTGTCGTCTCAAAGAGGAGGAATCACCCAACCTATGATGAAAGCGATAGTTACCAAGCTTTACGACACCGAAATACATCTTTGGCCTAGACTTCTAAATGTTGTGCATTAGGTTCCAAAACGTTTTTATGTTCATTGAATTTATTTTACAGTTGATCTTTCTTAAGAATTTTGCCTTTCAGGTTCACCACGTGATGTAGATGTACAATTCCTAAAATTCAATCTAAGATGATAAACAATCATTTAATCTTCTTTTTGCAATGAAAATCCTAGCTACTAAGGAAAGAGAAGCGGGATTCTTTCAACATAGAGCAACGAGCACACACTAGATGCACTGTCTTAAATCAAAATCAACAAGCAGTCTACATGCAAATGCACATGCATGTATTTGTTTTTGCTTTCTTAATGTGTGAATGACAAAAATAATGCTAAGTACAAATCTGAATCATTTCAAGTGATAGTACTAACGATTTTCTCTTCAAAAGATGAAAGGAAGATAATGACGACACTTTGCGATTTTGAATTGAAAACTGCTTTTGACACTTGAAAAACTATTAATTCAAATCAAATACAAGAGTAACAGTGCAATCGACCCTCAAGAACAGTAGGATTCTTTTCTTTGACTGAAAACAACACTTGCGACACTTCCAAATCAAAAGACAACAGTTTGATTACGCAACTTCTTTGTAAAGGAGAACTGTAAATGGTGAACAATACATAAAAACATTTACAGTTCTTTTTACAATGGAGGCTGAATCATGAAAAGGAAGGGAGTTTCCACAGTGGTATACTGATCACAAATAGTAAAACTCCTGAATAAAGCTAAAGAGAGTGAACAAAAAACCAAAATCTAGAAGCAGAAGAAGTCTTATCTGATCATCGCACATGTAACACAGGGAAATAGCGATGCATCTCACCTACTACACTTGGGAGGTGTGATGCATCCAGACTCCCAAGAGGAGAAGGTGCGATGGTTCAGGGACGAGACTTCAACTGGGTACTTGGTCACATTTTTCAGCTTAGTTCAGGGATTTAGGCCGAGCTAATGATAGTCAGTAAATACAAATCATAGGGGCTAATCTAATGAGGCTACTTGAGCCACCACCAATGCAATTAGGATGTTTGTAAATCAATTGTTCAGTTTATAAAAAAAACCTGGAGATAGACTGAAGCAGCATTGATCTACTATGCACTTGCATAGCAAATGCAGTTCGAAGGCTAGCTGGCTTAACTTCAGGCTTCGTCTGTCATTTATAAAGCAAACAAATGTAGATAAGAAAACAAGCTATTCACTCCCTAGTGGAGTCGCCATTTTGTTATCGGGAAATCTACTGTCTATGCAGAGCTGCTAGTCCCACTAAGACGGGTAGCTATCTTAGAAACAAACAGATTAAAGTTACTTTCGTTTTCCTTTACGAGAAATAGATAGGAGAGGAGCAAAGAATACCAGCCTCAATCTTTCGCTTGGTTCCCTGCTTGTTCCTTCTCCCCTATGACAGATCTTTGCCGCTCTTTCCTTGACCACTCTGCTTCAAAGAGTACCTGTAAAGTCAAAGCAACATAATACCTTCAAAGTGCAGAGATCTATAATCATAAACAATATAGGACTAGATATATATTGACCATACAAATGCATATATTATCAGAAATACAAGAATGTGGAGGAAAACTTGAATAGCTTTATTGATGTAAAGATTCGAAGAGAGGATTACAACCCATTGATCTAACCCAGCATCATCCTCCCAGAATGAAAGCCCTTCTTCACCTCATGAAAAGCTTAGATCACCCAACACTATGATGTTCCACCAAGAAACCAATAGCACTTCCTTACAAGATGCAAAATTCCAGGCTCTAACCTCTGGATCTCTGGGATGAGGGATCCATATATAGATATTTGTAAAGGTGTGAGTCAGCTCTAGGTTTTTTATTAGTGTCATTCCACTGATAGTTCTTGGCTTCACTTGGAGATTTCATTGATCTCTTACTCATCCCTGGGCGAATTCTAAGAGGTAAGTGTCATATGAGAAGTTTCTAGAGGATTCCTTGATCATCCACTTAGCAAACTGTCTTTTCCATTTGTCTATTCTCACTCATCACACCCTATAGAAGGACTTTGTAGCATGCATCGCACCTCCCATGTGTAGTAGGTGCGATGCATCGCACCCTGACCATGGAGTAAGTGAGATGGTCCAGCTTTGACTAGTTCTGAGTAGTTTTTCATGGAGAACTTCTGGGAGATGATGTTATCAGATGACCTTGCTCCTTTAGGGTATGAAACAACACTTTTAGGGACTTAAAAGCCCTTGGTTTATGGACATAAATGATTGGGGTTGCAGTGCCCAAATATGTCTATAGCAGCGAGATAACTGGTTCTTCTGGCGTAGCTTGGAGCTCATTGTCCTGCTAGTTGTCCTCATCTTCCTCATTTGGTCCCTCAAAGGGTGGGGCTTCCTCAAATGAACTGTGATCAGTAACATCAATTTGAAAGAATTTGGGTTCCTTGCATTTATACCCCGAGGATTATTTGTCATCACAGTAGTAACACAATCCTTGCTTTCTTCTTTCAGCCATTTCTACAGGGGACACCTTTTGAACCTTAAGCGTTTGGGTAGTGCCCTCAGCCTGGGTGGGGCGTCCCTTGGCTATGAAATTTGGAGGAGGTGAGTAGGCCACTAAAGCACGTTCCACTTTGATAGCCTTTGTGCAAGCTTCCATCCATGTGGATGGCTGGTGCATCCGGATGTGGGCTTGGATGGCTTCTTTGAGACCTCTTATAAAACATTCCAAGTAAAATTCATCTCACAGACCTGTTGTGCAGAAGGCCAATGTCTCAAAGGCTGTAATATAGTGGTTTACTGTGTCTGTCTGTCTGAGCTTATTAAGATGACCCGAAAAATTAGATTCAAGGTCAAAGCGGTCACAAATGGATTTTGCAAACACCTACCAGGTAATTTTCCTTGGATAGCATTTCTGATGTCACTGCCACCATTGCCATCTTTCTTGGTCCAAGTAAAGGCCTCCCACACGTAGTTTAGTTTTATCATCTACAATGTTATTCAGAGTGAAATATTGGTCCATTTGTGCTACCCATATTGCTGGATTAGAGCCATCAAATTTGTACATGTCCAGCTTGGGTGGTCGAGGGTGGGAATGTTGGTGATTTCCATGGAAGTGAAGATGATGGCTAGATTCTCCTTCAATGTTGTCACTAAAACCATATGCCTCTGATTGTAACGCTGACTTTCCCTTTGTGACTGTGTTTGTTAATGTCTTATTTGCTCCATTAAAGAAGCCAAACTTTTTTCAATGGTCTCGATCTTCTCATTGTCCATGGCTTGAGCTCTGGTTTCTACCATACATAGACCCAGGTCACTTGTCCTCACTTTGAAAAAATTTGGAACCACCCGAAAATTGAAGCTGACAAGTGAATGATACCACCTCGCTCATCTCGCCGTCCTGATTCTTATGGGTTAGGTCTCTTATAAGTGTCCCGGGAGGGCCTCAAACTTTTTTTTTATACTCCGAAAGGAGTTTTACTCCCCACTTATCAATACTATAGTGGCCAATTTCCAGAAAAGTTAATCCTGCCCAATGTCCTGCGAGAATCACCCCAGGGTATAGGAGTCAGAAGCCTCCCTACACAAATGGTCATATCTGTGTGTGAAACCCTCAACTGTTGAATGTGAGTTGGACTGTGGCGGCAACAGAACCCCAACTGCTAGATCTGATCTAGCAAAGAAGATAATGGGTGATCTTCAGAGAGATGAGGGAATTATGGTCTCAAGAAGTGTCATGTGCTACAGATCGCAATATAAGGGTTCAACAGTAGTACTCGACCCAATATTTCAAGGAATTGACTAAGTAGGATCAACCATACCCTTAGCCGTACTACTCAACTACCGTATCTTATGCACAAGTAATCTCCCTAAGTGCTATTCTCAATGTACTGTAGCAGCAATATGGTCGACAGTTTATATACGGCGAGGTTTCAAGTGAGCATAGGGGGCTTCTGATATACCCAGAGGGTACGTGGAAGATAGTCCATGCACGGTTCTGTCTAATGTGCTACTACTTGAATGGGTACCCACAGGGGTTACAAGGGAGTCCAACAAGCATGACCAATTCTTGTATTTCCTGTGTGCAAGCCTCCCCAAATCCGCAGGTTTATGCGCTCAACAATAGATCTCGTGGTTTAAAGATGTTGGAACACATCTCTAGCCAAAAACATTTCTTCTAAAAATGGAGATACCACTGGCCTTGGAAAGTGCTCTAATACCACTCGTTATTCTCTTGCCTGCGAGAAGATACCAGAATACCAAATATATGAAGAAACACAACCCAGAACACAGAAAAAAATGAGAAATAACAGCATGTATTTTATTATTCAGAGATGAAAGCAATGTTCACTTGCCTCTTTGAGGGGGCAACCTCTAATAGAGTAGGGCTTGATTGAAAAATAAGACACGACGCTTCTCAATGGGGAGTGTCTATCATTTATATAGGATTCATACATGCAATACCATGGGTTAGTACCATGGTTCTGTTAATACCATCTATATAATACCATGGCCCGTTTGCAACTAACTGTGGTCCCTTTCTTTAAATGTGGGTCAACCACTTACAATTATTAATATGGGCTTTATTGACTCTTTAATTAAATATAACTATGACTTGACCCTATTACATAAACAAGGGGGTTAGGGTTATACCCTAACACACCTCCCAACAAGAGTGTGTCATCCGCAAATAGAGAGTGGCTAATTCTTTTGATTCCTTTTGAGATTTTCAGTCCAGTTATGGTTCTTTCTCTCCTTTGTTTTTCCAGTGCTCTACTTAGAGTATCTGCCATTATGATATAGAGGAAAGGAGATATAGGACACCCCTGTCCCAATCCTCTTGAACTTTGGAAGAAGTCACTTGGTCTTCCATTTATAAGTGGTGCTATCCAAGGGTCTGTGATGCATGCCTGGATGACCTCTATAATTTATTTTGAGAACTCGAATTTCTTTAGAACAACCATGAGATATGGTAGGCTGACCCTGTCAAAAGAATTAGCCATATCTAGTTTTATGATAATTCCTTTTTCTTTTCTTTGCATGCTTGAGTGAATGGCTTCCTGGACACCAATAACATTATTGATGATTTCCGTGCTTGGAACAAAGCCTCCCTGATTTTCAGATATTATTTCCGGAAGCACTTTCTTGATTCTATTTGCTATTATCTTTGTTACTATCTTATAGGAAGAGTTGCATAGGGAGATTGGTTAGAATCTACTGAAAGTGGAGGGATTGGATTCCTTTGGAATTAATGCCAGATAAGAAGATTTTGTGTTGCCTCCCATTTTTTTTTTGAATATGGTCCTTACTATTCTTAAGAAGTCTTTTTTTATAGTTTTCTAGTGCTACCTGTAAAAGGATATTGTGAATCCATCTAGGCATGGTGCCTTATCTGGGTGGAGGTTCCATATCGCTGCCTTTAAATCTTCTTCTGAGATTTCTTTCATTATTTTTGCATTCTGTCCTTCTCTTATCTTTTTTTGAGTGTGATGTATGAAATTCTCATATTCTGTTGTTTCTTCATTCACTGTTAGGAGGTTTTTAAAGTGATTATGTGCTTCTTTTTTCAACTCCTCTGCTCCCTTAATTTCTTATCCATCCACTTGTATTTTGTCAATTGGGTTTCTTGCTCTTCTTATTTGCATGGAATTGTGAAAGAATGTTGTGTTTTTGTCCCCTGCATTCAGCCAAACACTTCTCGATTTCAATCTCATCTCTTCTTCTTCTTTTCTATTTTCTCTGTAAATTTCCCAAAAAAGTTCATTTTCTTGTAAATAGTCTTGTTTATCTTCCTCCTTATTTTCCTTTTCCTCTTGCATGTTGTCCATTTTTTAATCAGCTCAGCTTTTCTTTCTTTATTTTTCTTTTCATTTTCCCTTGCCCATGTTTTCACTTCTGTTCTCAAATTTTTTAATTTGGTTTCCCACACAAAGTGAAGTGAACCTGTGACCTTCTATGCCCAAACTTCTAAAATTAGATTTCTAAAATATTCGTTGTTGTCCCATATTGGGCTGTATTTAAAAGGTAAAGGCCCTTGGTTATCCATTTGCCCAGAATGATTACCACGGGCTTGTGGTCAGATGCCATGGTGTGGAGAATTTTTGATCTTGCTGAGTTGAAACTTGAGACAACGTTTTCTTGAACAAAAATACGGTCCAACCTCTCTTTTATATTACTTTTTCCCACCCTTTTATTATTCCATGTATACATCCCATTGCTTGGTGGGATATCAATTAACTTTTTATGTTCCATGGTTGTTTCCAGGGCCTCCCTGGATGGGTCTGCATGGTAGGACCCTCCAAATTTTTCTTCAATATTTCGAACCAAGTTAAGGTGCCCCCGAGGATCACTTTTCTATTTTGAGTTTCATTTAGAGTTTCTTGCACTGTTCTCTAGAATTGTTCTTTTTCCCTGTAGTGGTTTGGGGCATAAATTTTGATAAAGTTGTATTGCTCCTTGGTGTTTATTTCCTTTAGGTCTGTTCAAATCCAATGTTGCTCCTTTTTTTGGTGCATCATTTCCCATTTTTCTTTCTTCCATAGTGTACAAATTCCTCCTAAGGCCCCTATGGTCTGTACTATTGTTCCTTCATAGTTTTTTAATTTTTTTTAATCATTTTTCTTGATTCTTGGCTGCTTGTTTTGGTATCCTAGATCATAAATATACCCGGGGTTTCTTTTGCTAATATATCTCTTGCTGCATTCACTTTGAAGGGTGTTCCCAGTCCACGACAATTCCAGGAGACCATGATCATTACTTGTTTGTTTGATGGGATGAGGGACCTTTCCCTCTATGCTGATTTTGATTTTTTTCATTATTCCTAGAACTTTTTCCAAAGAAGGAATCCATGGGTTGCTATGTGCTTAGTACCATCTCCTTAGCTGCTTCTTCATCTCTCAGCGCCTGTTGGATTTTCTTCTTGCTTTCTTTTGGTGTTCAAAGGTTTGGAGGGACTCTTTGGATTGATTTCTGGTTAATATTCAATCCACTGATGGGGGAGGGGGAGAGCGGAGGTTTATAGGGATTGATGGCATGATAAGGGAGCTGGGTGGATGTGGGGGTGATTGTAGAGAGGGGGGAGTTGGGGCTCTTCTGAGGGACCAAAGGGGTTGGGGTTTGTAAGAGATGAGGGGATTTATGCGTTGGGTGAGGACGTGGAAGGTTCAGTGGATGCTTGAGGTTGTGATGAGGAAGGAGGGGGTTGTTTGTTGGATGATTTCTTCCACTTGACTTGTTCCCATTTGTTTTTGGGTTCTTCTGTATTTTCATTTTCTTTCTTTTTTGGAGATCTATTTGCAAAATGACCGTATTCATGACATACCTTACACTTGAAGGGGATTTGTACGTATTCCATCTATTGTACATGCGCCCATTGGTCGACTTTGATCTTTATTTCTTCCGAGAGGCCTTTCCCTAAGTCCACTTCTATGTAGATCCTAGCACACGCATGCATTTTCTCCTTTGGTTCGCATCTAACAATGTATTTCCCACTGCATTCCCAATAGCTTTTACTAATTCATCTCCCCAGGAGTGAAGAGGAAGGTGTGGTAATCTGACCCATACTGGCATAGTGGTGGGGACATCCATTTCAAGGTCAAAATCATGAGTCCATCAATTTAAATATAACCCTTTCATGTCCATGAAGTATGGGCCATTCCTAAAGATTAAATCGTGATCTTCTTTTGTTTCGAAATGGAAGGTATAATACCCTCTTCCACAAAACCTTATGGAGATTTTCCCATTGATTGAAAATGTCCAGTTTCTTTCTACCCATTTCTGAACAGATTTGGGTGATGGACATAAACCTATGAACTGGCCAACCAGGCCACGTTCTGCAAGGGACAACATTGCTCGTTGAGGGAGAGTCGACGAAAGGGAGATCTCAGGAATATCATCTAGTCTCTTTACAAGCTTGGTCAATGATGGCCTTTTTTTGGAGGTTCCATTGTGGAGATGAGGGATGCAAATGCATTTCCAGAGTCTTCATGTTCCTGTTGGTGATTTAATGATGGATCTCCATCTTCTGGAGAGTCCATTTGCTCCATTGATGCAATAGGAGGCCACTAGTGGGGGGTTGTAAGCAGCGTGAGCCCAGGCTAGGTCACACGTTTAGCATAGGAGTGGAGGGGAGCGATTTTACATATTGCGATTATTGAACAAAGAAAAATCCAGAAATAAATTAATAGTTTTATAATTTTATATTTTAGTAATAATAAAAAATTAATATAATGTATTTTTATGTTTTATAATTAATAATAAAAAATATTATAATGTGTTTAAGGTATTTTCATTGATTAATAAAATTCTTAATATTATTTTAAGTTCAACATTGGTGAGACTACATCATGGTCATGTCCAAGAATAACACTCAAATAAGGTGGGGAGGGGAATTGAACTGATGACTTAACTTCTAGGAGTGTCTTAACAGTGCACTCGCTCACCATCTATCTAAAACCCCATGGACAATAAAATTCTTATTATAAAATATATTTAAATTGAGATATTTTGAAGAGATTATTTAATCCTCTTAAGTCAACACTCATTCCTTCTAGGAGTTTCTTAACAGTGCGCCCTCTCACCATCTATGCAAAACCCCATGGACAATAATTTTTTTATTATAAAATATATTTAATTAAGATATTTTGAAGAGATTCTTTAATTCTCTTAAGTCAACACTCATTCAAGGAGGCTAGTTGATAAACATCTTAGTTCATTGCTACAATTATATTTATTGCAATGACATTCTATTTTCAACAATGTTATTTGTTTTGTTTTTGGTTTTGGTTTTATATTTTTATTATATATTTTTATTTTAAATATTTTTTGTTAATATTATTTTTTGTTATTGTAATATTTAAATTTTGATTAATTTTAATTAATGTTAGTCTTACCGCCAGGTAAGATGAACCACACTAGTTGGTTCGACGGTGATATTTTCTCCTATTCGAAAGCTTTCTTTTCATAAGAACTATGGATCACAAAAACCTGAATTCAAAAATTACTTAGTTTATACTATTTATGTTAGAGTTTATATCTGTTGGGTTTATTAGTGTAAGGTTCATATTCCTAGGGTTTATAATATAAGTTCCTTGGTTTTATTAATGCCTTCAGTTTATGATATTGAAAATGTCTAATGTTTAAATGAATTAAATAATAATAATAATATTTGTTGTCATCCTCATTATTATTATTATTGTTACAATAAATTATTAATATTATTTAATTATTCAATATATTAATATTTTCAAATATAAATTAATACATTATTTTTATTTTTTAATATTATTACTTTAAATATTATTATTATTATTTATTTTTTATTAAATTATATTATAATTTAAAATTGTTATGATAATAATAATATATTAATTAATATTAATATATAATATATTAATAGAATCATATAAGAAAAAGAATCTAGATAAAAATAGTCCTTACAATGGTTTAGAGAATGATATTTCTAGCCTAAGGAATGAAGGCAATATCCTTTTAATGGGTGACTTTAATGCTCGAACTTCAAGCGACCAAGCTATTCTTCTAAGCAATCATTCCAACCCTAATCCTCTTTGGTTAGACGAAGACCTTCCTCTGTGTAGCCGGTACAAAAGGAGCTCTGAAGACCTCGGGGAGAATTTGTTTGGGTCGAAGCTAGTCAAGCTTTATAGTGCTCACGATCTCATAATTTGCAACGGTCTAAAGAAGTGGCCCAATTATAGCCAGATGACTTGCATCCATGGGCTTGGTAGTAGCGTGGTAGACTATGTTATCTCTGATCTCCCTCTATACAACAAAATAACAAATTTTGACGTCTTAAACAACCACAAGCCTGACTCTGATCATAGGCCTTTACTTATAACTCTCAATTCTGTCATGCATAGAGATCCCATAGAAGATAATCCTTATAGCCAAAAGAAGTTAATCTTTGATAGAAATAAAAAAGATCTCTTTCTAAATGAATTAAAAACTAATTTGCTTCCTTTATCTAGTATAGACAACATAGAAGATCTCTATCATAATTTTACTACAACCCTCTCATATTCTATTAACATGTTCTAAATTGATGTTTCAAGTAATAAAAGAAATAGCAAAACCAACCCATGGTATGACAAAGATTGTAAAAGTGCGAGGAGAGCAATTAAGGAAGTTGTTGATGAATCTCTTAAAATTAGCAAGATAAAAATATATAAAGCCCTAACTAAAAGGAAAAAAAGGCAGTATCTTCGTAAAAGACAAGAGAATCTCTTACACCTCTCTAAGGTAGCTCCTAAGAAATTTTGGAAGAAGATTCTAACTAGGAAAACTAAAGATAATAATAAAATTACTTTATCGACTAGAATTCCTATCTTAAAAAGCTTTATGAATCTCCAAATGTTATGAATAACTTTGAAACCCTACTCACAACGAAAGAAGTTTTCTCATTAGAAGACATTGATTTTGGGGTTAATCGCTTGGCCAATGGGAAAGCTAAGGACATTGAAGGTTACCAAGTGGAAATCTTAAAAATTGAAGGTCCTGTCCTCATCCCCCACATTCACAAGCTTTTCAATCAAGCGGTCAAGCAAGGATTCTCTAAACCATGGACTCAAAGCCTCATTATCCCTATTTTTAAAAGTGGGGATACAAATAACCCCTCTAATTATCGGACAATTATGATTAGCCCTCTCCTAGCCAAGTTATATGGTATTATTTTGGAAAGGAAGTTGAGCATATGGCTTGAAAGTGAAGGTAAGAGTGCTAAAGGCTAAGCAGGTTTTAGAAAGTAGCACTCAACAATAGACCACTTCGTTACGCTTAGGATCATTATGGAGGAATGTCACAATGATAAATCCAATCTCTTTTGTTTCTTTGTGGACTTTAGAAAGGCTCTCGATATGATTCCTAGAAACAACCTTTGGAACATATTAGAAGAGCTAAAGGTTCCTTTTGAGTTGAGAGCTGCCATTATAAGGTTATACGAGAATGTAATTGCCAAGTTAAAGAGCAATGAGGGGTGGTTAGAAAGATATTAAGTGTAATATCAGAGTTAAACAAGGTTGTTGGCATTATGATACAGGTATGACACAAGTGTTGTCCTTGATGGCAACTCACTCAGATGACAGATCATAGTTAAGGCTCTTAGAATGAAGGAAAAAGAGATTGCGCAGGTTCCCTTTGACTCAGTCGCGTATATACATGGGTTCACCGACCAAAAGACGCGTATGCATATACATAGACTTTCATGCAAGGAAAGGTGCATACATGTTGGAGAACTTGGTTTTGGTCTATGGTATTGTGATCCATGGTATTGGTCCAAGGTATCTTGTCTGACATGTTGACCCCAGGTATTTGGTCCAAGGTATTGGTTCTAAGTGGTTTTGGACCATGGTATTGAGTAAGGCCTAAGACTATAAAAGGAGGAGGAGATCATTAGGCCAAAGTGCAAGTGTATAAGTGATGAATATCTGATGAAGTGAGAGATCTAGTATGTTGGTTATGGGTTGGTGATGCTTTGCTTGATTTGAACCAAGGGTGCACCTATGTGGTTGATGAAGGTTGATGGACCGAGATCATGAAGACTAAAATGCATTATCATTATATGGTATGATCATGAATAGATTTGAATATTGGTGCATGCCTTATCCTTTATATCTTATGTTCTGGGTATATCTGAAGTTGAAAATTGCAGCGAAGGTATAAGTAATTATTTTCAGATCTGTACGCAGGTTCCCTTTGGTGAAATAGTGTATACACGTTGGTTCGACACGGCCAAGTAGCGTATACATTATGAGATTTGATATTTGAGGTTGTTGTGGTTCTAGTGGTTGTTGCAGAGTTCTGAGTTTTGCTTTGTGTTCTGGTGACTATGTTTTGATAACAGGGTTTCAATAATTTAGTTGTTGGGTGATTCAAAAATTGATTATGCAGATATAGTTGATGGTTGTATTGCAGTGGTGATTGTTTTGTATTGATGGATCCAGTTTGAAAATTTATGAAACGTGGTCCTTGAAAGAAAAGAGAAGATCATATCCTTCTGTAGGCCAGCGCTTATGTACTAGTAAACATATTGGCTAGTACAAGAGCTAGGGGGTTGTAGCTCCCTTCCAGTAGTAGCTGGAGAATGAGAGAAAGTTGTAGCCTTTTGCAAGTGGGTGCCTATGTACTGGTATGAGTCTGCACCAGTACAAAATTTTAAAAAGAAGTTTCTTATTAAAAGGAAGATAGAGACGATTGCAGCAAGTGGTTTTCACCCACATTAGGTTTCCACCTTATATCATGGTGTTTATGTGTGCTTCTTATGTGTGATGATCTGTTCTATTTTACTGCACCTGTTTACTATTTATATGGTTAATAATGTTTTGATGCACTAATTAAAGATCAACTAACTGAATCATAAGTTTACTGGACATACGCTATTTGCATTAAACACAGTTGCGTATACACGCGGTTTGCCTTAACTGAAGTAGCGTATATGAATTTGATAATGGAAATGAAAAGATTATTGATTTGCTAATACTGATTCACACCCCCTCTTAGTATTATTTCCAATAATTGGTATTTGAGCCGATCCTTCAAAATAAGCTTGATCGCTTGAAGGAAGATCCATCTAGATGAGTAATCAAGAAAGAGAGGGAGCCATGAGACCACCAATCTTCAATGGGAGCAATTTTATGTACTAGAAGATAAGAACCACAACCTATCTACAATTTCTAGAATGAATATTTGGGAAATCGTAGAAGGAGGATATAACTATCCATCGGCAATTCCTACAGATACGACACGTAGAAAGAAAATGAACTCAATGCCAAAGTTGTCACTGTTTTATTGGGAAGTTTGTCAAAATTAGAGTTTGTCAAGGTCATGCAGCTCAAATCAGCCAAAGAAATATGGGACAAAATTATTCTAAGCTACGAAGGAGATGATCAGGTAAAATTTGCTAAGCTTCAAACTCTCAGAATTCGGTATGAAACTCTTAAGATGCATAGTAATGAAAGCATAACTAATTACTTCCTACGTATAGATGAGATTGTCAATTGTATGAAGAATTTGGGTGAAGAAATTAAGGAAGTTGTCTTATTTGAGAATGTTTTGAGATTCTTGTCTGCTAAATTTGAATCCAAAGTGTCTGCCATAGAAGAAAAGGAGGATATGCAGAAAATCACTATGATACAGCTTCACAGAATCTTAACTGCTTTTGAGATGAGAAAAGGAAGACCATCAAATATGAGAGAAGCTGCATTTAAAGTATCAGGAAATGGAAAAGAAAAACTCAGTGAATCAGGATACATTTTAGAAGAAGAATATGAGGTAATTTTTTTCAAGAATCTTGAACAGGGATCTGAAAGGTTCAAAGGTAAGCTACCTTTCAAATGCTTTTCTTGTGGTAGAGTTGGTCACTACACTGTTAGATGCCTTCATAACAAAGGAAATATGTCTGAAGAAGGTAATAGAAGTTATTATACTCATGATAAAAGTAATGACTCATCCAATAGTGATGAAGACATTAGACTTCTCATGGCATATGAAAATAAGGAGGTAGAAACAGAAGAAGTTACCAGATTAAAAGAACAGCTGGAGACAGTAACCAGAGTAAGGGCGCAGCTACAAGATGTAGTAAAAGATCAGAGCATAAAAATTCAAAGACTTGAATCTAAGATATTCTCTCTAAAAGAAGATCTTAAAGAGTCAAAGAAGCATAATAAAGAAGCTCTTGAAGAACAAGAACATGAAGTGCTCGAATTAAGGCAACAAGTGGAAGAAGGAAGAAAAGTTGAAGAAAACATAAGGAAGCAATATCTGGAAAAGGAAGAACAACATTAGGTTGAGGTAAATATCTTAAAAGGTAAATTAGAAGAAAAGGATAAAATGTTACGATTTCAAGACAGTACTAAGATTTTGGATGATATTCTTAGTAGTCAAAGATCCCCTGCTATCAAAACTGGTCTTGGTTTTTATGAAACTGTTGAAGGTGAATATAGCTCACAAGGTGAGGGAAGGAATTCTAATGCAAAATCTGAAATGATCAACAAGGATATAAGTGGTCAACCCCAGCAACAACCAAGGAAAGAAATTCTTCAAAGAAATTCTTTTGCTCCTAACTGTGGAAGTGATAAACGGTTATTTCCTCTGATGAGCAATGTTGAATATTATGAATTTCATAATCTTGGACATGTTGTAGCCAGATGTAGAAGACGAATGGCTCAAGACCGTCACACAGAAAGATCATCACATTCCAGGTACTTTAAGGGATATTGTTTTGCTTGCAATATGTTTGGTCACAAATCAATTGATTGTAATAGAAGGGATATGAAACATGTAAGATGTTATGCATGAAACAAATTTGGACATAAAGTGAGGGAAAGCAGGAGAAAAATTCAAACTCCACAGCAAGAGGATCATACGTCATCGCAATTCCAGCTATTGAAGAAGACAGAATTAGAGACAGAAAGATGTGGCATAACTTAGTTAGCTGACATAACAGACACAGGGGAAACTGAAAGTGTAGACCTTCAATATTCCAATTTGCATACGCATATATTATGAAGATAAGGCGCATCTATAGCCGAATTAGAGGCTGCAGAGTCACGTATATGGAGCTCTAAAGAAAAGGTAGCAGAACAGACTCAGGAAAAGAAGTCTGATATGGTTCGATCATGGTATATGATGGTTGGCATAGGTTCAGGGGGAGCATATGCTTCAAATAATGCATTGTTGGCATTATGTTTAGAAGTCTTTGGTGATGATGCTTATTGATACATCTTGCTACTGATTGTTGATTGGCCAAGAGAATGGATTGCAGGTTATAAGACTGGATGCTAGTGACAGATGTTTATGGTGAAGATCATATATGGTGTACGATAGTTGTTGATGACTATCATGGTCTTGTTTAGATTGCTGGTCATTGTTATAAAAGTCATGTATATCATTTGATGTAAAGGTCATGAAAAGACCCAATTTGTAACCCCACTTTGCATGGAAAGGATGATGTAATAATGTCTATTTCAATCATGTATAAACATTTGGTATATCCCCACTTGGTTGGGTGGATGAGTTAAAATGGTGTATCCCCACTTGATTGGGAGATTGATGTATGTATGAGTCATTGGTGATAGGAAGGTCATAATCACTTATCTGAGTTGTAGAGTCATGTCATTCTCTTGAAAAATATTTTTGCAGAATCAGCATGTGCTTAGGGGGAGCATGGACGGATTGGTACATCTTGGCATGTACAAAGGGGGAGCTCAATCAGAGATTTCAGCATGTACTCAAGGGGAGTATGGACAGTAGACTGTATATCAAGGGAGAGAATATCTTGGTCTACCCTTTGCCCTTGATGTCAAAGGGGGAGAGTGACTTGGTGTGGTTGTTGCCATCAAGTCCAAAGGGGAAGATTGTTGGCATTATGATACAGGTATGGCATAAGTGTTGTCCTTGATGGCAACTCACTCAAAAGACAGATCACAGTTCAGGCTCTCAGAATGAAGGAAAAAGAGATATATGCAGGTTCCCTTTGACCTAGCCGCGTATATACGCAGGTTCGTCAACCAAAAGACGCGCATGCGTATACACGCACTTACATGCAAGGAAAGTTGTATACATGTTGGAGAACTTGGTTTTGGTCCGTGGTATTGTGATCCATGGTATTGGTCCAAGGTATCTTATCCGACGTGTTGACCCCAGGTATTTGGCCCAAGGTATTGGTTCTAAGTGGTTTTGGACCATGGTATTGAGTAAGGCCTAAGATTATAAAAGGCGAAGGAGATCATTAGGCCAAAGTGCAAGTGTACAAGTGATGAATATCTAATGAAGTTAGAGATCTAGTATGCTGGTTATGGGTTGGTGATGCTTTGCTTGATCTAAACCAAGGGTGCACCTATGCGGTTGATGAAAGTTGATGGACCGGGATCATGGACCAAAATGCATTATCAATATATGGTATGATCATGAATAGATTAAAGATCAATTGACTGAATCATAATTTTACTGGATATACGCTAGTTGCATTAAACACAGTTGCATATACACGCAGTTTTCCTTAACTGAAGTAGCGTATATGAATTTGATAATGGAAACGGAAAGATTATTGATTTTCTAATACTGATTCACCCCGCCTTACCCGAACCCCCCCACCCCCCCTCTCAGTATTATTTCCAACAAAGGTTGCCCCCTCTCCCCTACCTTATTTGGCATTTACATCGACAAGCTAGAAGGTTGTTTAGAGGAAGCAGGATGTGCTAGCATGATCTTGGCTGGGATAGTCATCATCCTTCTTCTCTATGCTGACGATATTGTTCTTCTTGCAAGGTGCCCATTTAATCTTGATAAGCAACTTATACTTCTTAAGGATTTCTGCTCTATTATGGGTATGATTGTTAACACTAACAAAATAGAAGTCATGATTATCAAATCCAAGAAGAACACTTATGCTAATTTTATCTATGACAATAGTAACTTGGAGGAAGTGTCTTCCTACAAGTACCTGGGAATTGATATTTATCACAAGCTCAACTGGAACTATAGCATTGAGAAAAGGATTAATGGGGGATGGAAAACTTATTTTGGTCTTCAAAATAATTGTAAAATGGCAAAACTCGTAATGTGGGATAGAAAGAAGTTCCTCTTTGAAACTTTAGTCACTTCGGTTATCTTATATGGATGTGAGGTTTGGGGTTGTAGCATCTCTAGAGAATCCTGGAGAAAGATTGAGCAAATCCATAAGCGTTTTATAACGTATAACCTCAAAATTAAAAGCAACACACCCTATCCTATTCTCCTTATTGAAGTGGGTCTTTCCCCTATCGAGAGCCTAGCTATGACTAGGCTTCTATTGTATAAGCACAAACTCAATAACATAGGAAACCGTAGACTTCCTAAGCTAGCTTTAAATTCCATCCAAAACTACCTAAGGCTCAAATGAGGTTGGTATAAAGACACCAGGGCCTGGTTAAACCATTGGGAGATCGATGAGAATGTTGCATTGCAAAACATTAATAACATTAAAAATATTGTTACTTCTAATTTCAAAGAAAAATGTGGTGTGAGAAAGATTTAGTAGCTAAAAGAAAATTAAGATATTATAAGGAGGTCATCAACACCACCCTAGAAGATCAAAAGTATCTCTCTATTTTAACTAGCTCAAAGAAGAAAATTAATCTAGCCAAGATTAGAACGAACTTTCATGAGCTCCATAGTGAAACGGGTCATTGGGTAGTTCCTAAAACACCATGGATGGAATGGTTCTGCCATCTCTTTGAGAATACGAACATCGAGGATGAAAATCACTTCCTCTTAGAGTGCCCCATGTACAACCACAGTAGATCTCAGTTTCAAAATCTTTGTTGTAATACTAACCTTCCTAGCCTTTTACGTTGTCAAAATTGCAGTGAGCTCGAGAGGCTTCTCTCCAAGCTTTTTGAGCATAGGAATAAAATCTTAAATCAAACTAAATAATTTGTTTCTTTAGGTCTAATAGACCAAATTTTTGTCTCAGTGGACGTTAACATCATTCATCATCATCAATATTAATTAATTAAATTACTAAAAATAATTAATTAATATTTTTAGTAAATGATTTAATTAATTTTACCGAAAAATATTATAATAATATTTTTGTTAAGCAAAGTCTTTTGGCCGAGGCGTTTCGAACCAACAAGTGTGGACCATGGCAAATGCTTAAATAGAGAGCAATGTAGAGACATACTTTCAAGTAATGGCTATATTTGAACAATAATATCTAAATTATGAATATTATTAATCTTTTAAAACAATTTTTGAAAAAGATTTTTGAATAATGACATATTTCTTTATTTATTAAGATATTAAATGTTAACACTAAAAACTTTATGTTGAAAAAATAATATTTTAAATTAATTTATTACAACAAATATTAAATATATTTTAAATTGTATATAGTTTCTTACTTTATTAAAAACGGATATTAAAAGGATATTAATAAGCAAAAATAAATAAAATTAACAAAATTAAAATTAATTAATGGAAAATAAATAAAATAAAAACAAAATATATACCAGTCAAAAAATATAAATAAATAAATAAAAAAAAATTAAACTTAAATAAATAAAAAAGAAACATATACACCACCACATATATATAATTTAATATCCAAAGAAAAGTAATCAATAAATAAAACGGTCAACAATAAAATATGGGCTCAACCCATTAAACAAATAAAAAATACTAAAAGGAGTTAAGAATGAATAGGATGATAAAATACATAAAAGACGTGAAAGATCAAGAAAATAAACTCTAATGAAAAATAAATCAACAACAAATACTATAAAAAAGACTCCAATACCTACATAGATAAACAAACAAACAAAATAAATCTCCAAAAAAAGCCTAAAAACTAGGAGGAAAGGACAGGGACCCAACTTCTATTAATATTCCAATCATCATCTCTATTCAAATTATTGGGTCTTTTTTCAATTTCTAGGAGACAGGGACCCAACTTCTACTAATATTCCAATCATCATCTCTATTCAAATTATTGGGTTTTTTTTCAATTTCTAGGGTCTCCCTCAATTTACTATGATGGAAATGTCTAACCCTAACATGGTCTCTACATTGCTCTCTATTTAAGCCTTTGCCATGGTTTGTCTCTTCATCTTCATCTGGTCCTGATGATGAACCACACTTGTTGGTTCCAAAAGTGTTGGCCAAAAATTTATTTCTACCAAAAGACTTTGCTTAATTAATTAAATGTAGTTGTGGTTCATCTGGTCCTCATGATATACCACACTTGTTGGTTCAAAACGCGTCAGCCAAAAAAATTCTCTTATACAATTTCTACCAAAAGACTTTCTTTAATTAATTAAATATAGTTGTGCTAATTTATTAATATTAATCTGGGAAGCAGCTCAATTGATAATTACCAACCTGTAATGTTATATGTAAATGGTAAATTTCAAGTTCAAATCTAGGTATATATATTTAAAAAAAAAGGAAATTAATGTTGATTGAACAATTTATTACCCTAAAATAATTTTATGATTTTAAGTGATTTTAACTTGTAGGTTGCTGCCTCCTTAAAACTAAGATATTGTACTTAGTGAATCTGATCATGACGACCTCTTAGATTTTTATTCCCCCGTTGTGGAATGGTCTGTTCGATTCAGTGGTCTGGCCGTACCGTATTATCAAGTCAATTCTCTAGATAGTGCAGACACCACCGTGCTCTATGTTGTCACGGAAACTGCTACCCTTTTTATTTTTTTTGTGTTTTCTGATTTCTGACAGTGGACTTGGAAGTTGGAAGGAGGTGAGATATCTATAGAACGAATGCTAATATTTGAACCACCATCGCTGTCCAGGAATGCCAACTGCTACTGAGCTGGAAGGTCGGTTGAAACAAGCAGTATGCTTTTCTCTTAATGCATCGGTTTCGATACATACAGATTGTAAGGAATAGTTAGAAATACTACGAAATGTGATGGTCCCTACTAATTATACTCACTCGTTTACAATCTAGAAATGGTAAAGCTGTTGGAGTATTGATTAATGGATACTCAGTCCTATCTCATTAACACTACACGTTTTCTGACTTCTGACAGTTGACTTGGAACGGAATCGTTGGCCAGATTTCAACAGAGCTAAGGTATATTCGAGGAGTCGTTTAACTAGGCGTAGGAATTGCCCAGAACAGTTAAAAGTGGCCGGATTCCGGGCAAAAAAATTTCAAAATTTTTTATAGAGAGAGTGCTTGAATCTTGTTTTTTGATGGTGGAAATAAATTCAGCACCATCAAAAATATCTAAAACACTTAAAATTTTGAAGTTTAAAAACTATGACTTAAATTTACAAAAATCCTTGCTAGATTTTCTCTAAATATAATTAAAATTTCCATAACTTTCTAAACAATTCCTCCACCTAATTAAACTATATATTCGAGGTCCCTATCCACTACAGTTACTGTCCACGCTCGAGACTTGCCAGGAACGCCAACTGCTACTGAGCTGGATCGTCGGTTGAAACCAGCAGCTTGGTTTGCTTCATATGCATCGGTTTTTAAATAAACATATTCGTTTCAAGATGATCTAATCAGGCGATGTTTTTTTATTTTTAAAAATTGTTTTTAGTCTAAATAGGTTTAGTATTATTAAAAATCTTTTTCATAATTGAAATGCGCAAACAACAGAATTCAAATTTATAATTCCCCACATCCCCACAAAATTTCAAATTTGAGACAAAATTGATCAAAAATATTATTGGAAAAAACTTAAAAGCATCTGACCATTAGAATATGCCGTTTTGAAATAAATATATTATATGGAATAGTTAATAATAAAACATATTGATTTCTGCATCACTTTGAAATAAACATATTTTAATAAATAGTTAGAAAGGAAATGAGAGCGTGTTTGAGGAAATATAATTGGAATGATATTATGATTTTTAATTATTATTTTTTTTAACGAGGATTTTAGTAATAAATTTGTTTATTGATGGCTAATAATGTAGCTTGTTCATCATTACAATTTCTCATGTTTAATTTTGTAAATAATTAAAGTATTTTTTATTTTAATTAAAAAAAAAATTGTTACTATTTGATTGGCTAAAAAGTTTGTGTTTTATTTTACTTTTTAGACCTATGAAATTTAGTTTCTTTGAGAATTCACCAATTTTCATCAGAATCATGTTTGCATCTTGTAATCAAAATAAAATTAAAACTAAACCTTTATATTTAAGTAAATTATAATCAATTTTCTTCAATTTATTAATGCAAAATTAGGGAAGAAAAACTCTTCAACTAGAAGTACACCTATATTTACTTAAATTATAATAAACTTTCTTCAATTTATTAGCAGAAAATCAAGGAAGAAAAACTCTTCAAAATAATATATTTAACTATTTTGTGGAACCTTCTCTTCCAACAAAATTATGATAATTTATAATTTTCAAAAATATAAAATTTATATAATTTTTTATTTATTTTACATAATAAAAAATAAAATAAAAATTAAATGATAAACCACTAAAAATAATTTTCTAATCATTTATATCTATATATATATATAATTAATTATTAATTTTTATAAATGAAGATCTTATTCGAGAAGACCAAGCTAAACTTAGGAAATAAGTCATAGGAAAGCTATTATTAGAGATGGAATTCAAAATACGACTCATAAATAGGGACTAGCATCACTCTCGATCCTCTTCTTGAACTATTGTGGTTTTCCTTGGTGTAAAGGTCTTATGTTAAGTTGGATCTCAAGTGATATTGATCTTATTCTTTTGGTTGAAACTTGGGAACATGATGAATCTAGGGTCCCTCACCTTGACAGATTCATTCTTTGTTCAACTTGGAATAAGGAATCATCTAGGAGGGATCTTGGTGGTATAGCCTACTACATAAGGAACATTGTTTCTTCTCACATCCGAATTCATAAAATCAACCCCTTCTATCAATACATTTGGATCGAGATCTCCGATTCTACCACCAATAGGATTTTTCTTACAATTTGCTATTGTGCTCCTATCAACTCTACATCCTATAAGAAAAACAACTTGGATATGAATTTTCCTTTCAATACCTTGGAAAAATACATCCACAACCTAAGGAATAAAGATAATATCCCTTTGCTTGGTGACTTCAATGCTAGAACTACTACTAACCAAGTTATTATGTTAATTAGCAACTCTAATCTCGACCCCTTGTTGCTTGATGACTATGGTAACTTAGCTAATAGATTCAAGAGAAACTCTAAAGGCATAACTGAGAACTTATTCAACACTAAGCTTGTCAAGCTTTGTAGTTCGTAGGACTTGATTATTTGTAATGGCATTAACAAGTGGCCTTCCTTTGGTCAGATGACCTATTTCCATGGGTTGGGTAGTAGTATCATGGACTATACAATTCCTGACACCCATGTCCTCAACCGCATTACAAACTTTGAGCTACTTAACGATTACGAGCTTGACTCTGACCACAGACCTTTGTCTTTAACCCTCAATCTTGTTATTCATACCAACCACATGTAGGAGATCGGTGA
Organism: Pinus taeda; assembly: GCA_000404065.3. NCBI lineage: Eukaryota > Viridiplantae > Streptophyta > Pinopsida > Pinales > Pinaceae > Pinus > Pinus taeda. Next base: position 23,552 of record APFE030813045.1, on the reverse strand, counting down.
AAGCCAAAGACACACTTGTTTTGATAGAAGTAATGTAGACATTTTCTTAAAGGATTAACAAGTTCTTTACTGAGGTTTCATATAAGCATAATAACAGGACTTCCAACCCTTGGTAGGACAAAGACTGTAAAATTGCCAGGAAAGCGATTAGAGATGCTCCTAATGAGATTGTAAAGCACTAAAAAATAAGTATATACAAAGCTCTCATGAAAAGGAAGAAGAGGTCATATATTAATAAGAGAGAAGAGCATCTTCTACACCTTTCTGAAGTTGCACCTAGAAAGTTTTGGCAGAATGTACTTTTTTGTAAAACAAAAGATGATCATTTGATCCCCTTACAAAATTGGGACAACTATCTTAAGAAGTTGTATGACTATCTTAACACCATGGGTGCCATCTTAAACACTCATATTAAGGAAGATATCTTTTCTCTAGAAGATGTTGAGTCTGGGATTAATAAGCTCGCTAATGGGAAAGCTAAAGATATTAAAGGATACCAAGATGAGATCTTTAAAATGGGAAAATATATCCTCATTCCTCATCTTCATAGTCGTCTTAATTTGGTAGTAAAGCATGGCTTCCTTAAGCCTTGGACACAAAGCCTTATTGTGCCTATCTTTAAAAATGAGGAAAAAAGTGTTCCCTCTAACTACATGACCATTATGATTAGCCACACCCTAGCCAAACTATATGGGATCATTTTGGAAAAGAAGATTAGCCTTTGGCTTAGAAACCATGGAAAAAGAGCTAAAGGGAAAGCTGGTTTAAGGAGACATCACTCAAGTATCTACCATCTTGTCACTTGCAGGATCATTTCCAAGGAATGTCGCAATAGTAAATCCGATCTCTTTTGTTGTTTTGTGGACTTTAGAAAATCTTTCGATATTATTCCTTGGTATAAACTTTGGGAAAGAATTGAAGAGATAATGGTTACTGTTGAGTTGAGGATTGTTGTGATTCACCTCTACAAGACTGTTGTTTCCAAGGTGAACACCAACTAATGTTGGTTTAAAGATATTAAATGCAGTATTGGGGTTAAGCAAGGTGTCCCCTATCCCCTACCCTTTTCGGCATTTACATTGATAAGCTAGAGGAGTGTTTCGAAAATATGGGTAGCAAGGGCACTGAGCTTGTTGGTATAATCATTACTCTTCTCCTTTATGTTGATGATATCATTCTTCTTGCAAAATGCCATGATGTCCTAGACAAGTGACTTAAGACTCTTCATGTATACTGCTCCAAGATGAGTATGGCAATTAATACTTACAAGACTAAAGTCATGATAATTAAATCCAAAAGATTTCCCATCGTAATTTCGTCTATGATAACCATTGCTTAGAGTAGGTTTCTTCTTATAAATATTTGGGTATTCACATTCCTCATCAACTCAACTGGAATTATAACATTGAGAAAAGGATTATTGGAGGTTGGAAATTTGATTATGAGCTTGAAAATAATTATAAGTCAGTCAATATTTGTATTTGGAGTAAAAAAAAGGTTCCTATTTGAAACTCTTCTCACCCGTGTTGTCTTGTATGGATGTGAAGTTTGGAGTTGCAGCATATCCAAAGAGTCGTGGAGAAATATTGAGATGATTCAAATGTAATTCATAACCTACAACCTCAAGATCAATGAAAATACTCCCTATCCTATCCTCTTGATAAAAGCTAGCCTTTCCCCCATTGAAAGTGTGATTATGTTTAAATATTTGATGTATAAGAGAAATATTTACAACATGGAATCCAAGAGGCTCCCCAAAATTGTTTCTAAGTTTAGGTAAAACCCCCAACTTCGCCTCAAGCGTGGGTTGCATAAGGATGCCTAGCCTTGGCTCAACCATTGGGGGATAAATGAGGATATCACCGTGGGAAGCATGGATATTGTCAAATATACTATTACCTCTAATTTTAAAGATCAAATGTGGGATGATAAGGAGATGGGAGGTAAAAGGAAGCTAAGATATTATAAGGAAGTGATGAACCCCACCCTCGATAACCGAAATTATCTCTATGTGTTGACCAACACTAAGAAAAAATTTAACATTGCTAGGATAAGAACTGATTCTCTTGAGCTTCAAAGTGAAACTAGGTGATGATCTACTCCCAAGACTCCCTAGGATGATAGAATCTTTCAAATTTGCTATATTAAGAGGGTGGAAGATGAAAAACACTTCATTTTAGAGTGTCTGACTCTTACTCACATCTTCTCTGAGTTACCTAACATCTAGCACACTTCCAATCTTCTTGACTTGTTAAATGAGCCCAAATATAATGATTTTGGAGCGCTTCCTTCCCTTCTTTATTCTCATAGAAATAAGATTTTGAAGAATCACAATTAGATTCATTTTCTTTTTTTTGAGGTACCATAGACTGCATTAGTCTTAGTGGACATTAATCATCATCATCATTAATTTTTTTATAAAAAAATTGATTAAAAAATATATTATAAATATTCTCAATTTTGAAATAAATTTAAATTAGTTTGATTGATTTATTTATTTTTTATATAAAGTTATATATTATTTCCAATAATTTAATATAAAATTATTTCATATAAATTATTTAATTAATCTAAATTTAAATTGAAATTGATTTAAATTTTTAAAATATTATTTAAATTAATTTAATTTTTAAAATATTTTTACCTATAAATTTATGTATAATGTATTTTCAATTTTATTTTTTATTTTTTAATATAATAAATATTATATCATGTAAAATAACAACATTTTCCTTTTATAATAAAATTCCAAATAATACTGAAAATAAGATGATTTAATTCGAACTTAAAGAATAACAACTTAATAACAACATTTTCCTTTTATAATAAATTCCAAATAAGACTGAAAATGAGATGATTTAATTCGAACTTAAAGACTAACAACTTAATATTATAACAACACCATTTAATGAAAGTATAAATTATTATAACAATTTTAAGGTAAAATTTTTCAAAATAGCGCTTAAAACAACCTCGCGAGTTTTCACGGGGATCATGCTTGGATCTTGTAACCAGATTAACAAATTGGCTTGAGATCTGGAACATAGTTCCGTGAATGGTGCACACATGATGAATTAAGCCTCCTGGTGTTTTAGTTAAGGAATAATAAAATGTTCTTAAACCATATACATTAATTTTAAAAAAACATTTAAATATTTTCTTGTTAACTTGTTTCTTGGTTTCTTTCCAAATGCCAAAAGATGGCCATCCAAGTTTATATTTTCTTGTTAACTTGTTTCTTGGTTTCTTTCCAAATGCCAAAAGATGGCCATCCAAGTTTTCAATAATCCTTTCGTTTTATTTTTATCTTCTTCTAATATTTTCTATTTCATATATTCGTTTGATACTCCTTGGAAGCTCTTGATTTTAGGATACTGCAGACAAATGTCATCCATTACATTTGATTTTTTATTTTCTCTGCTGTTGATTGCAATAGAAAGATATTTTCTCCATGGACAAAGATGGTGTGTAGTTTTCACTTGATTTATTTTCTTTTCATTACGATATGTTCGTCGTGACTATTTATGTTTATCTTTAATTCAGAATCTGTAGAATATTGTGAAGGAAATCTTATTAAATAAAAATAATTAATGGAAAAACAAATAAAATAAAAAAAACTAAATACATATATATATATAAAGAAAAGTAATCAATAAATAAAATGGGGTAAACAATAAAATATGGGCTTAGTTTTATTAAACAAATAAAAAATACTAAAAGGAGTTAAGGATGAATAGGATGATAAAATACATAAAAAAAACTAAGAAAATAAACTGTAACGAAGAATAAATAAAAATGACTCCAATAACTACATAGATAAACAAACAAACAAAATAAATCCCAAAAAGAAGCCTAAAAAAACTAGGAGGACAGCACAAGACCCAACTTCTACTAATATTCCAACCATCATCTCTATTCAAATTATCGGGTTTTTTTTCAATTTCTAGGGCCTCCCTCAATTTACTATGATGAAAATGATTAACCCTAGCAATGATTATTTAACCCTTTGCCATGGTCTCCACATTGCTCTCTATTTAAGCCTTTTCCATGGTCTGCCTCTTCATCTCGTCCTCATGATGAACCACACTTGTTGGTTCGAAAAGTGTAGGCCAAAAATTTCTCTTATGTAATTTCTATTGAAAGACTTTGCTTAATTCATTATAGATCAAAGAATTAAATACATAAAATATTTTTATTGTTACAATATTTTTTAATATTATATTTATTATTATATATTTATCAATCCTGGTAGATACAAATGAAGTGTACACATTAAATATATATCAACCATTTTTAATTAATTAAATGTAGTTGTGCTAATTTAATAATATTAATCTGGGAAGCAGCTCAATTGATAATTACCAACCTGGTGTTATATGTAAATGGTAAATTTCAAAGTTCAAATCTAGGTATAGGTATTTAAAAAAGGAAATTAATGTTGAGTGAACAATTTATTACCATAAAATAACTTTATGATTTTAAGTGATTTTAACTTGTAGGTTGAGGCCTCCTTAAAACTAAAATATTGTACTTAGTGAATATTATCATGACGACCTCTTAGATTTTTATTCCCCCGGTGTGGAATGGTCTGGTCGATTCAGTGGTCTGGCGGCACCGTGTTATCAAGTCAATTCTCTAGATAGTGCAGACACCACCATGCTCTATGTCGTCACGCAAACTGCTACCCTTTTTTTTTTTTTTTTTGTGTTTTCTGATTTCTGACAGTGGACTTGGAAGTTGGAAGGAGGTGAGATTTCTATAGAACGAATGCTAATATTTGAACCACCATCGCTGTCCAGGAATGCCTACTGCTACTGAGCTGGACAGTCGGTTGAAACCAGCAGTATTCTTTTCTTTTAATGCATCGGTTTCGATACATGCAGATTGTGAGGAATAGTTAGAAATAATACGAAACGTGATGGTCCCTGTTAATTATACCCCACTCGTTTACAATCTAGAAATGGTAACGCTGTTGGAGTATTGATTAATGGATGCTCAGTCCTATCTCATTAAGACTACACGTTTTCTGACTTCTGACAGTTGACTTAGAACGGAATCGTTGGCCAGATTTCAACAGAGCTAATCGATATATATTCGAAGTGTCCATCAACTGCAGTTACTGTCCACGGTCGAGACTTGCTAGTAACGCCAACTGCTACTGAGCTGGATCGTCGGTTAAAACCAGCAGCTTGCTTTTCTTTAAATGCATCGGTTTTTAAATAAACACATTCGTTTCAAGGTGATCACCCTAATCATCCGATGTTTTTTAATTTTTAAAATTGTTTTTGAATCTAAATAGGTTTAGTATCCTTAAAAATCTTTTTGATAATTGAAATGTGCAAATAACAGAATTCAAATTTATAATTCCCCAAAATCCCCACCAAATTTCAAATTTCAGACAAAATTGATAAAAAATACCAACCATTAGAATATGTCGTTTTGAAATAAATATATTATATGGAATAGTTAATAATAAAACATATTGATTTCTGCATCACCTTTGAAATAAACATATTTTAATAAATAGCTAGAAAGGAAATGAGAGTGTTTTTGAGGAGTTATAATCTGAAGGATATTATGATTTTTAATTATTATTTTTTTATATGAGGATTCTAGTAATAAATTTGTTTGTTGATATGTCGTTTTGAAATAAATATATTATATGGAATAGTTAATAATAAAACATATTGATTTCTGCATCACCTTTGAAATAAACATATTTTAATAAATAGCTAGAAAGGAAATGAGAGTGTTTTTGAGGAGTTATAATCTGAAGGATATTATGATTTTTAATTATTATTTTTTTATATGAGGATTCTAGTAATAAATTTGTTTGTTGATGGTTAATAACTTCGCTTGTTAATCATGACCATTTTTAATGTTTAATTTTGTAAATAATTAAAGTATTTTTTATTTTAGTTAAAAAAATTTGTTATTATTTGATTGGCTTAAAAGTTTGTGTGTTTTATTTCACTTTTTTGACCTATAAAATTTAGTTACTTTGAGAATTCACCAATTTTCATCCGAATCATGTTCACATCTTGTAATCAAAATAAAATTAAAACTAAATCTCTATATTTAAGTAAATTATAGTCAATTTTCTTCAATTCATTAATGCAAAATTAAGGAAGAAAAACTCTTCAACTAGAAGTAAACCTATATTTACTTAAATTATAATAATTTTTCTTCAATTTATTAGTAGAAAATCAAGGAAGAAAAACTCTTCAAAATAATATATTTAACTATTTCGTAGAACCTTCTCTCCCAACAAAGTATGATAATTTTTAATTTTCAAAAAAAATAATTTTTATATAATTTTTATTTTTATTTTTGCTCAATAAAAAATTAAAATATTTTAAATGATAACCCACCATATATTAATATATATATAATTTATTAAATGAAAATCTTATTCCAGAAGACCAAGCTAAACTTAGGAAATAGGTCATAGGAAAGCTATTATTAGAGATAGAGTTCAAAATACAAGTGATAAATAGGGACTAGCATTACTATGGATCCTCTTCTTGAACTACCGTGGTTTTCCTTGGTGTAAAGGTCCTATGTTAAGTTAGATCCCAAGTGATATTGATCTTATTCTTTTAGTTGAAACTTGGGAACATGATGAATCTAGGGCCCCTCACCTTGAAGGGTTCATTCATTGTTCAACTTGGAATAAGAAATCCTCTCAGAGGGGTCTTGGTGGTATAGCATGTTATATAAGGAACATTGTTTTTTCTCACATCTGAATTCATAAAATCAACCCTTTCAATCAGTACATTTGGATTGAGATCTCTGATTCTACCACCAATAGGATTTTTCTTACAATTTGCTATTGTGCTCCTATCAACTCTACATCCTATAAGAAAAACAACTTGGATATGGATTTTCCTTTCAATACCTTAGAAAAATACATCCACAACCTAAGGAATGAAGGTAATATCCTTTTTCTTGGTGACTTCAATGCTAGAACTACTACTAACCAAGTTATTATGTTAATTAGCAACTCTAACCCCGACCCCTTGTGGCTTGATGACTATGGTAACTTAGCTAATATATTCAAGAGAAACTCTAAAGACATAACTGAGAACTTATTCAACACTGAGCTCCTCAAGCTTTGTAGTTCGCAGGACCTGATTATTTGTAATGGTATTAACAAGTGGCCTTCCTCTGGCCAGATGACCTATTTCCATGGGTTGGGTAGTAGTATCATGGACTATGCAATTTCTGACACCCATGTCCTTGATCTTATTACAAACTTTGAGCTACTTAACGATTACGAGCCTGACTTTGACCACAGGTCTTTGTCTTTAACCCTTAATCTTGTTATTCATACCAACCACATGTAGGAGATTGGTGAAAGCCAAAGACACACTTGTTTCATTAGAAGTAATGTAGACATTTTCTTAAAGGATTTAGGCTCCCTAACTTATAATAACAACATTGATCAAATTATCACAATTTTACTACAACCCTTTCCACTACCATTAACAAGTTCTTTACTGAGGTTTCACATAAGCATAATAACAAAGCTTCCAACCCTTGGTAGGATGAAGATTGTAAAATTGCCAGGAAAGCAATTAGAGATTCTCCTAATGAAATTGTAAAACTTTAAAAAATAAGTATATACAAAGCTCTCATGAAAAGGAAGAAGAGGTCATATATTAGTAAGAGACAAGAGCATCTTCTACACCTTTCTAAAATTGCACCTAGAAAGTTTTGGCGAAATGTACTTGTTCGTAAAACAAAAGATGATCGTTCAATCCCCTTACAAAATTGGGACAACTATCTTAAGAAGTTGTAAGACTATATGAACACCATGGGTACTGTTAGCTCTGCTATATTCTTTAAAGCTGGAGGCCAACTTGGTCCTTGGTCGTGCTCAAATAAATGCTTATGGTGGTTGACCTCACTTTCTCCTCTACCTCTCTTGCCCTCCTTTGGTCTCTATTTCCCATGCCTTTTGTTGAAAATCATATTAAAGCCCTTTTCAAGCCCGGGCGTTAACACACAAAACCTTATAAAACTATAACCCACCGGACTCTGCGCCTCCATGAACCCATCGTCGTAACCTTAGTCATGGATCTCCGCCACCCCTGATCCAACGGTTCTCCGCTGCATCCGATGAAAATCCACGCGATCTAGTCCCTGCCGTCTGATCATCTTCGCCGCAATCGGACGTCGTTCACTCTTCCCATGCCCATGAAGTGACCACCCCTTAACGCGCGATGGAGAGCGGTTTTCGTTGCCACGCGTCACCCTCTGAATGGTATCGTGTGCCCTTGTACCTTTACCTCTCATCGTCTGAAAGTGGTGTGAGCAATACTGGTTACCTCTCAAACCCATTTTCCTGCTCGGTAACGCCCGCTCATCTTCGACGCCCAATGACCGTTGGGTCTGTCAGCCTGAGATCCAATGACCTGCATTCACTTCGCTTCCATATCTCCCGGTACTCCTCGCCAAGCCATACCCATCATCCATCTGCTCAATCTGACGACCAATCTTATTCCTCCATCCAGTTCGTTCACCTGCCATGCAGTACGCGACCTTTAATCATTCTGTGCTCCCTAAGGATGAAGATAACCAGTCTTCGGTACTGCTTGCAGTAGTTCCTCAACAACCACATTCAAGAGACAGTAGGATCGAGAAGGAAAATGACAGAGCTCGATCAAGCAAATGTATTTAACAGTTATGGGACTCCATTCCATACGACACTCAAGTCGCCCGAGAAGGATAGCAGAGCACCTGAGAAGATCAGATTTGTTCACTAAAGTAGGAAAATTACACCAGAGACTCCATCAGGCAGTTAAAGCTATTGGTCGTCAATTATGACCTCCCCTACTTAGAATGGTCGAGTGCCTTTATAATTCAAACTCTACATATACCCAGAAACCAGATGTAATCAAGGTTGATGGATGTTGTTTTGATGTAAGGTTCAACTTCTGGAGACTGTAACTACTTTGATATTTGCAGTGTCTCGTCTTCATTTTCAGCTAATACAAGTTCCTTTTGCTGTTAATTGCTCATTTTCCATTCCTATTCTATTCTAGGTTGTGCCTGTTATGCATTTTTCTTGAACTCTTGATGTTTAGCATTAGAGGAGCTCTCATCCTACCTATGTGTTAAAATCTTGTATGTATCAGTGAATGTGTTATTCAGGGTTCTCTTCACCTAATGCCAGAGAGCTATCATCTTGTCTGTGCATTAGGGAATAGATTTCCACAATTCTTTACTGGTTGCAGCCGGCCATCACAGGGTCCTATGCATCTGCTAGTGTGGTCAATATTCTCCATATTCACCCAACCCTTAAATTGTGAGTAATTGGTGGTCTAAAGCCTTGTAGTCGGGGGGTGTTCACACATGTCTGGAGTCAAGCAAAGCAGGAGTGGTTATCTAGCTTGAACAAGCATCATTCCTTCCACTTATCCATTTCCAATATTTAGTTGAGTTTGTAATGTTCCCGAGCATCTTCGAGCTACAACCTAGGAGAGTTTCTTAGGGTGATAACATTAATTGGCACTGTTGTCGGGGAGAGGAGATTGAAGCTCAGCTTCCCTGGGAGAACGACACAGTTCCAGCTTTGATGATAGATAAAGCCTGGACACATTTCCAGTTGTAATCATCTATCTGGCGACTCTAGTGGAGGATCAACCTAATGATGACTCCACATTACAGTTCTGGCTTAGTTTGTGAGGCATACCCGGAGAAATCCTTAGAAATCACCAGCTGACCTAGTGCCTGACCCTGAGAAGATCATTAAGAAGAAGAAAACATCACAGAAAGGAGCATCAGGATTAGGTAAGCCTAAGAAATATTATGTATATTTGTAGGAGAAGATTATAACTGAGAATATACAGTTTGAAGATATAGAGCCTGACATTATTAGTGAAGAACTACCCTCAGAGATTCATAAAGATCCTTGTTCATTTAGTTCCCCTTTGGATCTCAATCCAAAGATGGCCTCCCATACAGTCCATCATATTCCCTTGTCTCTGCAATCTATTTCATTGCTTTCTACCATTCAATCTGCCAGTATGCTTCCACCTACCCTAGTCATGGTAGGCCAGCAAGCACCTACAAAGATGGAAAGAATCATAGCTGCTAGATATGAACCCTTGGTCTTACCTATTCCTTTGAATGCCATGCCTGCAGGAGAATACTAGAAATACATGCCTAAGTTCACTGGTATAGAGGGGGTAAGAGCTGAAGAACACCTCGAATCTTTTTATAGTTATGTTGATAACCTGGATATCAGTGAGGATGATGTGTGGATGAGAGTATTTGTCCAGAGTCTTGATGGAGAGGCTAGAAAGTGGTTCAGAGAGTTAGCCCATAGGTTTGTAGCAGACATTGACGCATTAGATGATGTATTTTTGAAACACTAGGGGGATAAAAAAGACTTGCTATATTACCATACTGAGTTTCGAAACCTCAAGAGGGAAAATGGGGAATCTTTGGCTGATTTTAATAAAAGATTCAATCGTATGTATAGTAAGATACTAGCTGAACTAAAGCCTACCCCCACCTCTGCCAAACTCACCTATGCCAATGCTTTTGACTCTGATTTCTGCCTACTCTTGAGAGAAAGAAGATGTGCCACTCTAGCTGATATGCAAGATGCAGCTTTAGAGGTGGAGTCGAATATCATTGCTGTAGAAAAGCTCAAAAGTCATGCTGACAAAAGGAGGTAGAGAGGTGAGGCTTCTTCTTCCTCTGCTTCATCTTCAAAGCCTAAGTTAGACAAAATGACTAGAATGATAGAGTCATTGGCTGTTGAGATATCTAAGCTGAAGGTTGAATAGAACTCTACGAAGGCAATGCTTCCAAACACATTTGCTCCAAGAAATCCAAATCCATTTAGAAGAGCAAATGAACAATTGCAAATCATTCAGAGGGGTAAAGAAGCAAATGAAGAATAGAAAGTTAAGGCTCCTTTTCAAAACGTAGTCATGGAGGAGGAGTAGTTTGAAGAAGAGGATGAAATTCATTGCATGGAAGATAAAGGCAGTGCTGCCTTTTTGACATTAGCTGCCTATGAAGAATCATTGCTACAAGACCAAAACAATCAAAGGTGGGACAGGGAGGCTGTTCTACAAACTGATAAGCAGTAAAGATATAATCTGAGGTAAAAAACAAACAATGTCAAGGAGAATCCTGCCCAAAAAGTTGTTGTCCCAACAGAGTCACAGAATACCAGACAAAAAAGACCAGCAGTTGACCCAGTCATCCTCAAAGCACCAGCTCAAGAGGTAAGAGGTCCTGACAAGTCCCCTTCCCCTTTCAGCTTTGAATCATAAGTCCAGAAGTTAAAAATAGCTATGCCTCTGTTAGAACTTGTAAAGAGTGAAGTGTTTAGGAAGCCTATCCTTGAGGCCCTTGAGCTGAAAGCCACACAAACCTCCACTGACTATGTCAATTTGCAAGATGATAAGCCTGCCGTTGTACATAGCCCAATGACCAAACCTGCTGATGATAATTCTCCATCATTTTATGTCTCCTTGACCATTCATGACAAAATCCTACACAATTGCCTGCTAGATACGGGGGCTAGCCACAATTTGATGCCCAAAGTTGTCATGGAAGAGTTAGGCCTTGATATCACCAGACCATATCATGATCTATTCTCCTTTGATTCAAGAAAGGTGAAGTGTTTGGGATTGGTCAAAGACCTGGCCATTACCCTAACTTAGCTGCCCATGAAGAGCATGGTGATGGACATTGTGGTAGCAGATGTCCCTCCTAAGTTTGATATGTTCCTGTCTAGAGGATGGATTAAGAGACTAGGTGGGACAGTACAGAATGATTTATCTTATGCCACTGTCCCAGTCTTTGGAGGAGAAAGCAAGAGATTGTATAGAGAAGCACAACTGGCATACATAATCAGTGATAAGAAGAATCCTTCTAATCATCCCATTTATGCCGTGGACACTGAATTTGGAGCATGTATTCTCCAAATTGAAGAGTCTCGGAAGGCTTCAATGTAGATTAAGAAACCAGTGAATCATGCTGGGGAAGAGCAAGGAAGTCAGGTCTGGGAGTTGTTCTTTGATGGAGCATGTTCCAGGGAGACTGCAGGAGGAGGGGTGGTGCTGATATCTCCAAAACAAGAAAGCACACATATGTCTTTTAAGTTGGCTTTCCAAGTCACCAACAATATAACAGAGTATGAGGCTCTGATATTGGGTCTTAAAACAACAAACGACAGAGGAATAAAAAACATAAAGGTGTTTGGGGATGCTGATCGTATCATTCAGCAAGTGAATAGAACTTTTCAAGCAAAGCACCCAAGGCTAAAAGCATATACAGATGAGGTATGGAGACTCAAAGATTCTTTTGATAAGTTTTGTATCTCATATATTCCCAAAGTTAAAAATCAGCTTGTTGATTCCCTTGCTGTGTCTGCTAGTATGTTTATCCCTCCCATGCCTCCCAGGCTAGTTTATGAAGTCCAAATGAAGTATAGAACATCCTTTCCTGATAATGTCCAGCATTGGAAAGTTTTTGAAAATGATGATGAAGTGAATAGGTTTTTGCAAGTCATTGATGAGTTCTCTGAAATGCAAATTGACCAAGAGAATGAAGCCTTGGAAGAAAACCCCCAACCTCAGCTTAGAAACAAAATTGGTAAAGATAACATTGTCCAGCTGCCCAACAATCATATACCCAAGGGTCTAGTTCCATTAGAAAAGCTGTTTGACCAGAATGATGTGCCTTATAAGGCTGCCCAAAAAGAAGACCAATCTGCAGTCTGTAAGCATAATATAGGAAATCCAGATCAGCCGAGATATGTAAATTTTTCCACTCGACTATATGCTGCCCAAAGTGTTGAATATTGCAATTTAAAGAAGCAATTTGCTGATGTCTTTGTCTGGGAATATAGTGACCTGAAAACATATGACAAAAAGATCATCTAGCATAAAATTCCTTTAGAGAAAGACACCATCCCTTTCAAGCAGAAGTTGAGACCAATAAATCCTTTTCTCCTCCCGCTAATTGAAAAAGAAATCAAGAAGTTACTGGCTACCAAAATCATAGTCCCTCTCAGATATTCAAAATGGGTAGCCAATTTGGTAGTGGTGGGGAAGAAAAGTGGAGAAATCAGGCTCTGCGTTGATTACAAAAACTTAAATAAATGCTCTAAGAAATACAACTACCCTCTACCCAAGATGGAGTAGTTGCTACAGAAGGTCTCAAGAGCCAAAGTGATGTCTTTCCTGGATGGATTTTTAGGGTTTAATCAAGTTGTTGTGCATCCAGATGATCAAGAGAAGACTGCATTCACCACTCCTTGGGGCACTTTTATGTATTCCAAGATGCCTTTTGGGCTGATGAATGCTGGAGCCACCTTTCAGAGAGCTATGGATATAGCATTTGTGGGAGAGAAGGATAAGTTTGTCCTCATCTACCTAGATGATATAACAGTAGACTCCAATAGCCATATGGACCATTTGCAGCATTTGAAGAAAGTGTTTCTAAAGTGTAGAAGGTTTGGGATTTCAGTCAATCCTAAAAAATCACAGTTTTCTCTAGAGGAAGGCAAGTTGTTAGGACATGTTGTTTCTGCTGCAGGTGTACGAATTGACCCATAAAGAGTAAAAGAAATACAGACCTTGTTTGTCCCAAGATCAAAGAAAGATATCCAGTCCTTTCTGGCAAAATAAATTTTGTAAGGAGGTTCATTCCAAATTTTGCAGAACTTGTAAAACATATTACCTCCATGATGAGAAAGGGGTTAGAGGTCAAATGGACTGATGCAGCAAGAAGATCCTTTGAGTCCATTAAGAAAGCCATTATGGAAGCTCCTACTTTAAGCAGTCCAGATTACAACAAGGAGTTCCATATATTTTCATTTGCCTCAGAAGACACCCTTGTAGCAGGTTTAATTCAAGCAGATGAGGAAGGCTCAAAGCAAATAGTAACATTCTTCAACAAAACCTTAAGAGATGTTGAGTTAAGGTATGATATCATTGAGAAACAGGCATATGCTCTTATCAAGTCTTTGAAAGCTTTCAGAATTTACATTCTGCATTCCAAGATAGTTGCCTATGTACCCTCTGCTTCAGCAAAAGATGTCCTAACACAGCCTGATGTTGATGGAAGAAGGGGTAAATGGATTGCAAAGCTAATTGAATTTAATATAGAATTGAAGCCCACCAAGCTTGTCAGAGGTCAGGGTCTTGCCATATTAATGGCTGAAGAAAATTGCAGAACACTGAATATAAATCTCATGAGCACGGTTTCAGAGAATGGTCAGATAGAAAAAGAAACAGCTGAACCAGGGAAAACTCAGTCATTGGCAGAAGATTTAGCTTCTTGTGGTTGGTACTCTGCAATAGCTCAATTCTTACTGAAGCTAGAAATTCCTCCAGGCTTTAGTTCAACTCATGCCAGAACTATTAAGCTTAAGGCAACCAAATATTGCATTCATGAAAATCTGCTTTACTGGAGGGATCCCTCTGGAATTCTGCTAAGGTGTTTGGATAAAGAACAATCCGTTGAAGTCATCCAACAATTTCATTCCAGCATATGTCAAGGACATCATTATTGGAAAACTACAGCTCACAAAATCCTAAGAGCTGGGTATTATTGGCCCACCTTGTTTGCTGATGTCTTTTCATTTGTTAAATCTTGTGACAGCTACAAAAGTTTTGAAGGGAAACAACAATTGAAGTCCCTGCCCTTAAATCCTATACATGCTAGTGGCCCTCTTCAGCAGTGGGGCTTAGATTTCATTGGAGAAATCAATCCACATTCCAGTGGCCAACACAGATGGATCTTAGTAGCCATTGATTATTTCACTAAATGGATTGAGGCCATCCCTACCAGAAAGGCTAATCATCATGTGGTCATGAAGTTTTTGGCAGAGAATATCTTCACCAGATTTGGTTGTGCACATAAACTGGTCACAGATAATGCAGCAGCCTTCAGGGCAAAAGAATTGGTGGACATGTGTGACTCAATGGGCATTAAGCCGGTTCATTCCACCTCATACTACCCTCAAGTAAATGGTCTAGCAGAATCTTCCAACAAAAGCCTAGTAAGGATAATTAAAAAGCTGTTGGAGGACAACAAAAAGAATTGGGATTCTAAGCTCAAATATGCACTGTGGGCTGACAGAGTGACCATTAAGAAATCCATAGGGAATTCTCCATTCAAGCTGGTATATGGCACCGAGGCTATGTTCCCCATTTAATTAACCCTCCCTGTGGCAAAGTTGCTACAAGAAGAGCAGAATGAGAAAGAGGATATGGTAAAAAGGATCACTGATTTAGCAGAAGTACACCAAATTAGAGAACAACTGGTTGAAAAGTCTACAGCACATCAGAAGAAGATCAAGGAAGTCTTTGATAGAAGGACAAAATCAGATAATTTTTAGGTGGGAGATCTGGTCCTGAAGTGGGATGCATTGAAAGAGAAGAAAGGAAACCATGGGAAGTTTGATGCTTTTTGGACAGGGCCTTTTATCATTTTTCAGATCCAAGGGAATAATACCTTCATGCTGCAAAGTATGGAAGGGGAGACAATTTTTTATGGCCTAGTTAATGGCCATTTTTTGAAAATTTATGTTATTTAAGGTCTTTTGGCCTTAAAATTGTAAATATATTATTTTAGTATAGGTTCAGTTAGACTCCATGCCCAATGGAACACTAGGAAATTTTGCTAATTGTTTTCACAAGAAAGGCAATTATCTGCAGGTCTTGAGACCTCACAGGGAGGATCTCATCCCCAGAAGGAGCCAGTGTTAGCTCTGCTATATTCTCTAAAGCTGGAGGCCAACTTGGTCCTTGGTCATGCTCAAAGAAAGGCTTATGGTGGTTGACCTCACTTTCTCCTCTACCTCTCTCACCCTCCTTTGGTCTTTATTTCCCGTGCCTTTTCGTTGAAAATCATATTAAAGCCCTTTTCAAGCCCGGGCATTAACACACAAAACCTTATAAAACAATAACCCACCAGACTTTGTGCCTCCATGAACCCATCCCCCGATCCAACGATTCTTTGCTGCATCCAATGAAAATCAACGCGATCTAGTCCCCGCCGTCCGATCATCTTCGCCGCGATCAGACGGTGTTCGCTCTTCCCGCGCCCACGAAGTGACCACCCCTTAACGCGCGATGGAGAGCAGTTTCCGCTGCCATGTATCACCCCCTAAATGGTATCATGCACCCTTATACCTTTACTGCTCATCGTCCGAAAGCGGTGCGAGCAATACCACTTACCTCTCAAACCCATTTTTCCGCTCCATAATGCCCACTCATTTTCGATGCCCAATGACCGTTGGATCTATCTTCCATATTTCCTGGTACTCCCCACCAAGCCATACCTGCCGTCCATCTGCTCAATCCGACGACCAATCTTATTCCTTCATCCAGTTCGTCCACCTGCCATGCAGTAGGTGACCTTTGATTGTTTCGTGCTCCCTAAGGATGAAGATAACCAATCTTCGGTATTGGTTTCAGCACTTCCTCAATAACCACATTCAAGAGACAGTAGGGTTGAGAAGGAAAAGGACAGAGCTCAATCAAGCAAATGTATCTAACAGTTATGAGACTCCATTCCATACAACACTCTAGCCACTCGAGAAGGACAACATAGCACTTGAGAAGATTAGATTTGTTGACTAAAGCAGGAAAATTACACCAGAGACTCCATCAGGCAGTTAAAGCAGTTGGTGGTCAATTATGACCTCCCCTACTTAGAATGGCCAAGTGCCTTTGTAATTCAAACTCCACATATACCCAGAAACCAGATGTAATCAAGGTTGATGGATGTTGTTTTGATGTAAGGTTCAACTTCTGGAGACTGTAACTGCTTTGATACTTACAGCGTCTCGTCTTCATTTTCAGCTAATACAAGCTTCTTTTGCTGTTAGTTGCTCACTTTCCATTCCTATTCTGTTTTAGGCTGTGCCTATTATGTAGTTTTCCTAAACTCTTGATTTTTAGCATTAGAGGAGCTCTCATCCTACCTCTGTGTTAAAATCTTGTATGTATTAGTGAATGTGTTATTTAGGTTTCTTTTCACCTAATGCCAAAGAGTTGTCGTCATGTCTGTGCATTAGGGAATAGATTTGCAGACTTCTTTACTGGTTACAACCGGCCATCATAGGGTCCCGTGCATCTGCTGGTG
Organism: Pinus taeda; assembly: GCA_000404065.3. Lineage (NCBI taxonomy): Eukaryota > Viridiplantae > Streptophyta > Pinopsida > Pinales > Pinaceae > Pinus > Pinus taeda. The sequence goes on along the minus strand of APFE030813045.1, from coordinate 6,428 downwards.
TGGTCAATATTCTCCATATTCACCCAACCCTTAAATTGTGAGTAATTGGTGGTCTAAAGCCCTGTAGTCTGGGGGTGTTCACGCATGTCTGGAGTCAAGAAAAGTAGGAGTGGTTATTTGGCTTGAACAAGCATCATTCCTTCCTCTCATCCATTTCCAACATTTAGTTGAGTTTGTAATGTTCCCAAGCATCTCCGAGCTACAACCTAGGAGAGTTTCTTGGGGTGATAATAGTTACCATCTTAAACACTCATATTAAGGAAGATATATTTTCTCTAGAAGATGTTGAGTCTGGGATTAATAAGCTCCCTAATGGGAAAGCTAAAGATATTAAAGGATACCAAGATGAGATCTTTAAAATGGGAAAATATATCCTCATTCCTCATCTTCATAATCATCTTAATTTGGTAGTAAAGCATGGCTTCCTTAAGCCTTGGACACAAAGCCTTATTGTGCCTATCTTTAAAAATGGGGAAAAAAGTGTTCCCTCTAACTACATGACCATTATGATTAGCCACACCCTAGCCACACTATATGGGCTCATTTTGGAAAAGAAAATTAGACTTTGGCTTAAAAATCATGGAAGAGCTAAAGGGCAAGTTGGTTTAAGGAGACATCACTCAAGCATCGACCATCTTGTCACTTGCAGGATCATTTCCGAGGAATGTTGCAATAGTAAATTTGATCCCTTTTGTTGTTTTGTGGACTTTAGAAAATATTTCGACACTATTCCTCAGTATAAGATTTGGGAAAGAATTGAAGAGATAATGGTTACTCTTGAGTTGAGGATTGTTGTGATTCACCTCTACAAGACTGTTGTTGTTGAGTTGTGTTATATTCTTTCCTCTACTAGCCCACGTAGTTAACTGGGGGGTTAGAGCGGGCGTGGAGCCTCCCCTTCGTTACGTTGATTGCGTAGTGGGGGGGTCTCAGGGGGTTTGAGGGGTGCAGGTAACCCCACTCTATGGAGTTCGAGGTAGCGCCCCAGAAAATTTTGGTTTTGGAACCTATGTTAGGTTGGGCAGACCCACCTATGGTTTTGTGCATGATTTTCACACATGTTTTTGGACGCGAGGGTTTTTCGGTCCATGGTTTTGGATGCGATGGTTTTCGGTCCATGGTATTGGATGCTTCAACATGTATAAATATGTATTATAACATTGAAAGGAACATAATGAAAAATCAAGCTCATAGTCTCGGTTTTGGGATCTAGGGGAAAATCTCTGTGTATATGTGTTTTATGTGTTATGATCTCACATTTTTTATTTTATGTGTTTTAGAATTTGTATGCAGGTAATTTTTGTAGGGGTTTAAAACCTACATTTGGTATCAGAGTTGTTTTGGCTTCAAGGGGACGCCTTTGTTGCTGAGGGTTTCCCTCGGGCCTGTGGTAGACCCTGTTCAGTGGAAGATTTGTGAGATTGATTCTGGTGGTGAAAGAAGATGGCGAGCAGTGGAAAGACAGAGATCAAGAAATTTAATGGTCAGAGTTTTGAGTTGTGGAAACTCATGATCGAGGATTTGTTAGTGGATAAAGATCAATGGATCGTGGTAGATCCGAGTACTAAACCAATGGGAGTGTTCGATGAAGAATGGAAGAAGTTGGATTGGAAGGCAAAGAGCATAATACAATTGTGTGTCTCAGATTTAGTATTGCTAAATGTATCAGGGGAAGCTACGACAAAGGCTTTGTGGGACAAGTTAGGGATTTTGTACTAATCTAAGTCTCTGGTGATTAAACTGTTCCTATGAAAAAAGCTGTATAACCTAAGGATGAAAGATGTAGACTCGGTGACAGAGCATCTGAACACATTTAATATAGTGGTAAGTTAGTTAGCATTTGTTGATATTAAAATTTCAGATCAAGATAAGTGCATCAGTTTGTTGTGTTCTCTACCAGATTCATGGGATAGTCTGGTTATTGCAATAGTAGCAATGCAATTGTCTTGCAGTTTGATGAAATAGTCCCATCCTTGCTGATGGAGGAGATGAGACGGAAAAATATGGAGAGCTAGAATGGTGATGCCTTGTCTGTACGAGGATGGTCCCAGAACAAAAACAAAAATAAGTCATCGAGTGGGAGATATAAATCTAGAGGGAGATCTAAATCTCCAGGAAAACCTGTAAAGGTGGTGTGCTGGAAATGCGAAAAGGATAGGGCACTACAAAAGGGACTATAAATCTAAAGCCCTGATAAAGGAAAGGGATCTGATGATGCTCTTTTGTAGAGGTGAAAACCACCTCAGATGAAGGTGGTGATGTGTACTTGGCTTCTTCAAGTACACATGTAGATCATGAGGCATGTTTGATTGACTCAAGTGCATCCTTTCACTTCACTCCCCATAGAGAGTGATACTGCGAGCATGAGAAATATGATGGTGGTGATGTCTTCTTAGGGGATGATAGGAAGGCTAGAATCATTTGTCGTGGAAAAGTAAAGTTGAAGTTGCAAGGTGGAAGGGTTAGAACACTTCAAGGTGTTTTGCATATTCCTGCATTGGTCAGAAATCTGATTTTTGTAAGCAAGTTGGATGATGCAAGTGTAAAAACATTTTTTGAGAAGAATACCTACAAGATGGTTCGGGGAGCACTAGTATTGATGCGGGGAGTTCAGATTGGAACTTTGTACAAGCTGCAAGGTAGCACGGTTGTTGATGCATGCAATAGTTCTTTGGTTCCTGAAAGTGGAGCAGAAAATCTAGTGGTCTTTAGAGAGAAGACCATGTTATGGCATCAAAGGCTTGGACATATTTGAGAGAAGGGCCTTCAAATACTTCATGGTAAAGGTATGGTAGAAGGTATGAGTAATATCTCTCTGGATTTTGATTTCTATGAAAATTGTGTATATGGGAAGAAGAATCGGGTGAGTTTCCCCTCTGGTGGTAAGAGGGCAAAACATATATTAGAGCTTGTGCATAGTGATGTGTTTGGACCTGTGAAGGTTCCATCACTGGGTAAATCTGTGTACCATGTATCATTTATAGATGACTTCTCAAGGAATACATGGGTATATTTCCTTAATAAGAAATCTGAAGTCTTTGACAGGTTTAAAGAATTCAAGGTTCTTGTAGAAAACTAGACATAGAAGAAGATAAAGGTGCTGAGGATAGATAACGGTGGAGAGTTTTGCAGTAAGGAATTTGAAGAATTCTGTAAGAACTGTGGTATAGCACGACAGAAGACTACTCAATATACAGCTCAACAAAATGGAGTTGTAGAAAGAATGAACAAGATGTTGATGAAAAGGGCAAGAAGCATGCTTAGTGGTGCCAGGTTAGGATAGGAATTTTGGGCAGAGGTGATGGAGGCAGCATGTTTACCTGGTCAACAGATCACTTTCATCAGTGTTGAAGGATAAAACTTCACAAGAGGTATGGATTAGTAAGAAACCCTCTCTTTCACATTTGAGGGTATTTGGATGTGATGCTTATGTACATGTTCCAAAGGAGAAACGAACCAAGTTCGATAGTAAATCGGAAAAGTGCATCTTTATTGGATATAAGGATGGTTTAAAGGGTTATAAGCTTTGGAACCCAATAATAAGGAAGGTTGTGTACAACCAAGATGTGGTGTTTAGAGAGGTGAAAGATGTTGTTAAACATGAAGTCCAACCAAAGGAACTTGAGAAAATAGAGTTTGAGCTAAAGGAGGAAGAATCAGACTCTACAGCAGAGGAGGAATCAGAAGATGAAGAGCCACAAAATTCGGGTGTGAGAAGATCAATTCAAGAAAGAAGGCAACTAGAAAGGTATAGTCCATCTACTTTGAGTTCAAATTTTGCTTTATCTATTAATGATGGTGATCCCAGAACTGTGAATGAAGTAGTAGGTTCAGAGGATGGAAAACTTTGGAAAGAGGCCATGGTTGATGAAATGGCATCTTTGCACAAAAATGAGGCTTGGGATCTGGTGGAGTTGCCAACTGGAAGGAAACCCATTGGCAAC
>APFE030813037.1:29496-52850 GCA_000404065.3 Pinus taeda | reverse complement strand
CCAACCAGTTCAAACACAACCATTAGTAGCATCATAAGCAAGGATAGAGGAAATAGTCAAGGTGGAAGCATCTGTTGAAGAACCAGCACCAATGGCAATTTTTGAGTTTGATCCAGCAAATGATTCAGTAGTAGATCCAAAAGTAGTAGAGCCAGTAGTAGAGATAGAGATAGTGTGAAAATCAGCTTAAGCCAAAATTTCAGTAGCACCATAAATTCGCAAAGCCTGCAACATTTCTTCATGTCCCAGAAGCAAAGGCACCGGTAGTCGATCCGAACCCATTAACTAAGCAGTTTATCTAGTAGTAGACCCACTAGAAGGAATATATGTGGATTCAGTGGACTTAGTTGGAGCACAAAAACCTTATTGCTGAGCTTTGCTATTAAGAGAAAAAGGGCCTCATCGCCGAAGGAAGAAATGAAATTCTTCTGGGTCGGTGGGTCAAGGTGGTAAAGAACTTCGCAACACAGATGATTAACGGAGAAATTCCATCTAAAGAACTTCGTAACGCAGATGATTAACGGAGAAATTCCCTTCTAAAGAACTTCATAACACAGATGATTAACAGAGAAATTCCCTTCTAAAGAACTCCGAAATTTGCAGATATGTAGTTAGCTAATTTCACAGACAGAAAGTTCCTACAAAGCCTATTGATTGGAGTGGTAAATCCTATCTATAAACCTAGCCTATCTATCTATCTTCCTATCTGATCTAACCCTTCCTACTTGGATGTCTTCCCTATCTCGTCTGACAATATTTCTTCCCTATCTATGGGGTGGGAGGCATAGCAATCAGGAGGACCAGAAGACAGATCCTAACTTGAACTACTATCAACTGCAAATTGAACTACCCCTACCAAATAGTATATCCAAGACTATTCTAACCGTCCCCCTACCACTACTACTGCCATCTAGCAAACTATCCACTAATCTTTATAGCAAATACTCACACCTACGCTTACGTTGATCGCATTCTAACCTAGCTTCCTAATGAGTATGATTATGGGTCAAGCTTATCCTTACTTCCCCTACCTCTCTAGGATAGGTAGAAGAGTATGTCTTACCTTCTGTCTGTCTTTGGAAATAAGGATAGAACAACCAACCCTTTCTTATCCCATCCCACAGTGGAACAACCAACCCTTCTTGTCCAGTAAAAGCAACTAGTTAGGAAAATTTATGGGTAAGTCCCCAAGTACGGGGCTCATAGAAACTCACATTTCATCCCCCTTTAGGGTAACGAGAAAAAAAAAGAGAGAGAGAAAAGAGATACCCCCCACCCCTCAAAGAGGGAGAAGGGACATAGGCATTTCCCCAAAGCGAGTTTAACTTTTATGGTTTGCTTTATTTATGGAGTCTCAGATGAGGTCGAGACCGCCAGTGGTTGGGTTGATGAGCTTTCCCCTAGTGGCTCACCTAAAAAGTGGATCTATCCTTAGCTAGGAAAGTCAGCTTCCATCTTCCCTAACCGTCCATCTTAAATTTAAGATCGACAGTCCACTTTGTGGATTGGGATCTACACACTAACCCCTCTGACCCACTGGCCTCTGGTATGGGCTCGTGGTAATCGTGCACTTAGGCAAGCTAGTTCTAGGCCCTAACATCTTAGTTAGAATGAGCGACTCTGATTTTAGGTTAGGAGAACTCATACTATAGGCATTGAGCTGAGTTGATGAGCAGGCCCCTCGGATCCACGATTGTGTGGTTATCTCAAATTCGAGAGAAAGTCTGCTTCCATCAGCCCTAACCTTCTTGAAATGGGATTTAGCGACATTCCAGAGCCTCTTAATTAGGTTAGTCAATAGATTTCTCATCTGGCCTCTCGATCGATGACGAGTCTGTAGTCATTTTTGGTTGGAGACACCCCATTCGTGGGCTGGGTTCTAGTCCTATCCCCAGATGGCCACTTCATAGCGTGGGACCTAACACTACCTGGCAAGATAGACCCTAGAGTCCCTAATCCCTCCTGAAATCGCCTCTGGGGACAAGGTTAGAACCTAGCCCACGAATTGGGTGTCTCCAACCAAAAATGACTACTGACTCATCGTCGATCAAGAGCCTAGATGAAAAATCTATCGATTGACCTAATTAAGAGGCTCTGGAACATCACTCAAGCCCATTTTAGTAAGGTTAGGGCTGATGGAAGTGGACATACTCTCGACTTTGAGATAACCACATGATCGTGGATCCAAGTGACCTGCTCATCAACCCAGTTCAGTGCCTACAGTATGAGAGGTCCCAACCTAAAATCATACCTGCTCGTCCTGAGTAAGATTTTAGGGACCGAGAACTAGCTTGCCTTGGTCCATGATTACCACTATCCCATACCAGAGGCAAGTGGGTCAAAGGGGCCAGTTTGTGGATCCCAATCCACAAAGTGGATTGTCGATCTTAAATTTAAGATGAGTGGTTAGGGAAGATGGAAGCTGACTTGCATAGCTAAGGATGGATCCACTTTTTAGGTGGGCCACTAGGGGAAAGCTCATCAACCCAGCCACTGGCGGTCCCGACCTCATCCAAGACTCCATAAATAAAGCAAACCATAAAAAACTTGCTCTGGGGAGATGCCGAGGTCCCTTCTCCCTCTTTAACAGGTGGGGGGTATCTCTTTTCTCTCTCTCTCTCTCTCTTTTCTCGTTACCCTAAAGGGGGAAAAAATTCATTGATTGCATTATAGTGGACTTGGCTTTCAGTTTTGTAAGAAATTGTATAGCCACTTGTTTGTAGCATATGATCCTCGAATTGTGAGTCAATGTAAGTAAGCATCGTCATTCCTTCAATCTAGCCCAGGTAGGAACATTCCATTGTTCTGTGGTATAGGTCAGTGGATGTAGGTCCATTCAAATGTTCCGTAGCATTCATCCTTGTTCATCCATCCCAACCTATGATCTTAGCCTAGCGATGATGATCGGCTAACAATGACGACTGACAATTGGCTATAACAACTCGGCAATGACTGGTTGGCTCTGATTGGCAATGAGGCTATCGGCTAGGTGGAAATAAGACTGGCTAACAATTACCTTCTGGCTATGCTTGAATCTCGGCTGACCCTCTAACAATGACCTTCTATCTATGATTAGCGAGGACTCCTAGCAAAAGGACTACCAGCTATTGGCAACAAGCAACAAGCAACCAACTTGTGTCTATTATCTATGACTCCTAGTTAGGACTACTAGCTACTAGCGACTATCAACAATGATCAACTAAGATTTACTGATGGCTCTGATTGGAAGCATCGAATAGGACCTACTTGGCTTTTCCCTTCAGGCTACTCCTGGTTGTGATCGACTTGCTATGACTGCTAGCTATCGGCAATGACCACTGGCACTAACTAGCTGCAAAGACTAGAGGTTCTATGACTAGAAGTGATTCTATGACTAGAGCTTCTAGACTAAGTAGAGGTTCTAGTAAAGACTGTGAGTATGGCACATGACTGTGTACTTGAGTTGTTCGATCCATAGCATAAGTAAGCAAGAGACCTACCATCAGCAAGGCAACAAGTAGGATCAGCAGGCAGGTGTAAGCAATAAGTTGTCAAGGTTGATAGAGGCTATCAAAAATATAGCAAGCAACAAGGGTCCTATTTAATCTAAAGGAAATCGACATGATCCTGCCTGTTATAGGGAAAGTTCATGAAATGGCCTATATAAGTAATAAAAAGATGACTTTGTGTACTGCGATGAGTTGTGTTTCCTCGGCCCCTTTAAAAAGGAGGTTTTGCTAAATGAAAACAATAAATGTAAATATTTTCTAGAATCTATTCCACTGCTAGGGTCACCATAGAATAGATGTGGAATGTTTGCCAGGACATTCATGGAAAGTGACTATTTATATCTTGGCCTTGGCTTTGCTTGAATAAAGACTCTAGATATGGTTATCGGCTTGAGGTTCTTATCTCCTCATCTCGAAGTGATGTCTCACCGCCTTATAATTGACTTTCTTCATGGGCCTTCCCCACCCGAGGATTCTGATCAGTTCCTCTACGATCTGCCTGGAACATTTATTTTTCTATTTCTTTCTTATATTTTGCATGAGACGATACGATCTCGTAAGTAAACACGAATTTATTTATTCTACAATGCACAATTACACGATATGATCGATTATGAAATGATTCTTCATGAACCACTCAATAAGTTACGCTCTTAATTACGTATATAATAGTAGGGACAGGGAAGGAAAGTAAACCCAGGGTGGCCAGAAATGTCCTTAAATGCCCCGGGATAGTCACCTGAATAATAATTTATTTGGGTCAATCACCTGAATAATAATTTATTTGATCCTAATGTGGCGATCATGCCACACCTTCTACCGCGACTTCTCAACTTCTTAGTGATGCCTCGACCGGAATATTTGCTCCTCTAATGCCATTAACTCATCCAGGTGGTTCTGTATCAACTCTTCTTTGGGCATCCTCGTAGCCTGCGCTACTAATAGGCTGGGTATCAGGAATTCCGCCGGGACCACCGCTTCCCTTCCATATACCAGGTGAAAGGGACTGAATCTGGATAAGTTACTACTACTAGCTTTGGTACTGGGTCAAGTACTACTACCTTTGCTTCTGGTGCTTATGACTATATATCTGAAATAGCCAGTTCTTCATCCTGATCACAAGCATCTAACTCATGAGCTACAAGTGCTTCTACACGTGGTTCTTAAATTGTTGCTTAACCAACGACTTCATCAACTGGATCAACTAACTCAAGGTAAAGGTTCAAATCTGGATCAACCAGATCAACGGCTTCTACTGGAGCATCTACTGGATTTACATATGCTGGTTCTATAAATGGCTCTACTGCTAGATATTCTATATGTAATAATGGTGGTTCTAAGCCTGGTACAGATGCTACTGATAGGCTAGTTCAACTGGTTAACCTGGTCTTAGAACTAGAAGGTAAGTACCTAGCTCTGCAAGTTAAGTTATGTGCTATGGATCTGGAACAACTAGCTTTGTTATTGGTGCTTCTATAGTTTTTGCCTTCGTGTATGGATATGTTATTGTCTATGCCTTAGCTACCTTAGCTACTAATGCTTCCTTTCATGTTGTTGATGGATGTTGGTATGGCTTGGCTTAGGGACTTAGGACTTTGGTGGGCTATCTCTGGTATTAGCTGGTGGCTTGCTGGGTCTTTCTCTTGAACATCGAAATCTCACTCTAGAAAACCAAGCTCCCTATCCCTAGCATCAGAATCTCGCTCAAAGAGTAATATTATCTGCAATCATAAAAAAGTATACCTCTCCTTTTAGTTGAGCCATCTTGCGATCCCTCCCCACTAGAATTACTCTCCCAAGACAAGAATTACCCTCGCTATGGGCTAGACCTTGACACCTTGGGGTTTAGCAGACTTTCCTTGACTATCCCCACTACAATATCCCAGGAAAGAGAAGTCTGATTCGCTTCGGATACTAATGTGAATCCAGTTGTAGGATGCGGAGCCGACCGCGCTTGGTTAGTGATCCCTTTGAGCAAAGCTAAAATCCATATGTCACTACTTTATATAGAAAATGGAAGGGGAAAATACCAAGTGGCTGACCTTAGCTAGACAGAAATCCCTTCAAAGGACCCTTTCAAGATCCTCAGCGTTAGTGTCTTGACCTATGCTCGGGTCTTCACCAAATAGGATTTCTTTCCAACTAATGTTATTTTCTACTTGCATTTGCCATGTTCAACTGGAAAGCGCTGAAAGGCTGCGAGCTCCTTCAGCCAGGAAGGGGCATGATCTCGACAGCATTCAAGCATGGAGGGCAAGGAAATAAATTAATCACATGGAATTCAATGACAAGGCATTCACTACCTGGTACAACAAAATTGTGGAGGTCACCAAATCTCAATTTCTATTTTCCACTAGGATCATCAATCACTATCAAAAGTGGTTCTAGTTTTAAGAAATGGGGGACAACAACTACATGAAGCCAATCATGGAAGGCATAGATAAGATTGAAGTAAATCCCCTTTCATCCTCACTGTGATAGCTATTAGAGAACAAGTAGAAAGTTGGCCAGGAGTAACAACCAGCACTATGGAACAAGGGAGTTTTTTCCTGTTTCCCAAGAAGAATCTACATCAAATAGATGAGGAATTCAATCAAGTTCCTATGTTATATGATGATTCACTAGCCCTACATCCAGCACCAGTGCAGCCAAAGAAAAGGACAGAAGTGGAACTAAGACCACCATCGAATTTAGTTGCGGAGAAGGGCCAGTCCTTTCCGCTCTACAACAACTTGAAACATGAGACCTCCACGCCCTGGCCAACACTGCACTCCATTCAATGATGCTCTAGGAGCAGACTCCACACACTTATCAATGCCATACAGAGGTGCTTTCATCCTCCACTCACCTTGTTGAACTTTCTATATAATAGGTTGCTGGAGGTAGAAGGGGAACTGGGGTGGAGGCATGGACAAGGTGTGGCCTCACCTCAGAAAGAGCTTGTTACACAACCGTGAAATAATAGAAACCCAAGGGAGCCCTTGAATCATGGCCATTCCCTTGAGGGTTTCCCTTACATAAACCAGTGATGAGCTCTCATATATGGAATGCAATGGAATGAATGTGAGCTGGTTCATGTGGTCAGATCCTCCATCTAGCGCAGACTTAGGACCTATGGCCACAGTTTCATTCATTGGGAGGCACGCAACTACTAACTCTAGCAGGTCTGGCCCATTAACTCTAGGTGACCAGGCAGTGAGAGCTGGCCTAATGATAGTTAGATAATGAGACCCAATTGAGTGAATTGTTGGAGGTGAACCAAGTCTGTTGTGTATTCCTTAGCGATAAAGAAAGGCTAGGGTTAGATGTACACTTTCCCGTGCTACACCATGGCTCTCCTGTACCTTTCTGAATTGGGGAGAAATATGCCCCTCCCATGGACAATGGTGTCCAACTTCGAAGCACAATGTTGGACCAAATTCATCATTGTCAAATGATCTTGGAGCACGCTGGTGCAGTTGGTCATGCGGGGACAAAGGGCCCTGTCCCGTGCTCCCCTACCTGAACTCATGGTCAAAGGGAAATCAATCTGGTAATTCGAGTGCCTTTTGACTGATCCCGTTAGTCGGTGTTGTGAAACCAATCACAATCAATCTGGGTTGGTTGCCTTAAATAGTAAGGGCATCCTCCCCCATTCGAAAAAGCGTTGAATGCTCTAGCTAGTGGCATAGGGGTGTTTAGGCCCTTTTTAAAGGTGTGGCATACTATTATTTTCACCCTAATGACATAAGCACTCATTATTTCTTCAAGCTCAATATTGTAGCTACACTGAGTGAGCCGCATATGAGTATAACCAATTTCATTCCTGAGATGGCGTCAAACCGAGGAACACCATGACTTGTTGGAACCATGATGAACCGTCAATTTTCGGACCTTGCTAGTGTCACATCAATTTTTGGACCTCGATAGGATACCATCTCTAAATGTATGACGTTAGGAAGCAAGACAACCTTACTTCATTATTTATGGTTACTACCCGTGTCCTCCCGAGTGGGCCTGAGAGGGCTACTAGGTTTTCTCTCCCAACCCAACCAGGTTAGGGAAGTCAAGTTCGGGCTTCATCAACTCGTCTGGACCTAAGCTTAACAGACATGACTCCCATTTCTTGTTGGGGTGTCCCTGCTAGTGTCACATCAATTTTCGAACCTCGCTAGGATACCATCTCTGTAGGTATGAGGTTAGGGAGCTAGGGGACTGCCTAGCCTTCAACACAGTGGTTACCACCCATCTTGGTGATATAATGAGTGGGCTTGAGGGGGCAGACATGACTTGCAACCCATTGTTGGGGTGTCCCTGCTAGCGTCACATATCTTAACAAATGATGTTAGGGAGCCAGGGGATTGCCTTGCCTCATCGGTTATGGTTACCACCTCGTTAGTGGGACTAAGGGGGCAAACATGACTCATAGCCCATTTTTGGGGTGTCCATCATTTTTAGGTTAGGGAGCAAGGCTACCTTGCTGAGCTATTATGGTTACCACCCATATATTACCGAGTGGGCCAGAGGGGGCAACTAGGTTTTCTCTCCCAGCCTCCTCCTTGTGGGAGGGGGGTGTCCTGGAACCCAAAAATCTTTATATCTAAAGAGTGCATAGAGGCCATGGAAGGGATCTATGGTTACCACCCGTGTCCTCCTGAGTGGGCCTGAGGGGGCTACTAGGTTTTCTCTCCCAGCCAAATAAGGTTAGGGAAGTCAGGTTTAGGCTTCATCAACTCGTTTGGACCTAAGATTAACAGACATGACTCCTATTGCTTGCTGGGGTGTACCTACTAGTGTCACATCAATTTTCGGACCTCGCCAAGATACCATATCTGAACGTATGAGGTTAGGGAGCCAGGGGACTGCCTTGCCTCGACACAGTGGTTACCACCTATCTTGGTGATACAACGAGTGGGCCTGAGGGGGTAGACATGACTCGCAGCCCATTACTGGAGTGTCCCTGCTAGCATCACATATCTTAACGGATGATGTTAGGGAGCCAGGGGACTACCTTGCCTCATCAGTTATGGTTACCACCTCATTAGTGGGCCTGAGGGGATAGACATGACTCGCAACCCATTGCTGGGGTGTCCATCATTTTAGGTTAGGGAGCAAGGCTACCTTGTTGAGCTATTATGGTTACCGCCCATATATCACAGAGTGGGCCTTCAGGGGCAACTAGGTTTTCTCGCCCAGCCCATTGCTAGGGTGTCCTAGATTTTTGGGGTGAGGTTAAGGAGCAAGGCTACCTTGCCTCTTTTCGTGGGTTATCACCTGTCCTGCTAAAAACGAGTGGGCCAGAGGGGGAAACTAGGTTTTCTCTCCCAACCTCCTCCTTGTGGGACCTAGCCATCTCCCTAGGGTGAGTTTAATTTTTATGGTTTGATTTATTTATGGAGTCTTGGATGAGGTTGGAACTGCCAGTGGCTGGGTTGATCAGCTTTTCCCTAGTGGCCCACTTGAAAAGTGGATCCATCCTTAGCTAGGCAAGTCAGCTTCCAGCTTCCCTAACCACCCATCTTAAATTTAAGATAAATAGTCCACTTTGTGGATTGGGATCCACGCACTGGCCCCTCTGACCCATTAGCCTCTGGTATGGGCTAGTGGTAATCGTGGACCAAGGCAAGCCAGTTCTGGGTCCCTAACATCTTAGTCAGAACGAGCGCGTCTGGTTTTAGATTGGGACCACTCATACTGTAGGCATTGAGTATAGTTAGATACTATATATGGTGGGGTAGGATGGGGCCCCATTAAGGAGACCCCTCCTTGAGCCTTGAGCCTTGATGGGGCCCCTTTTCTTAGGATCCACCTTGGGTGCCTTGATGGGGCCCCAAAGTGCATCCTATAAATCGAGCGTGGGGTGATATGCCAAAGGCTGGGAAGGCTGATCGAAGTAACATCTGGACAGAGTGACACAGGAACCCACTTGGGGTTGAAACTGTCTTCCTAGCCATCGGTAGCTACAGTTAGGGTGAGCTCAAAACCAACTGTAACTACCTCAAGGTACCAACCCTATTAGGTAAAACTAAATGCGAGTCAGGAAGGTAATGTGTGGCCACCACCCCTTGCCTTACCCGTGGATGGCATGCTAGTAGCCTTAATAGAGCACTCCTATACCTAGATGGGTGAAAACTCAACCCCTTCTTAACAAGAGTGGAATGATTTTGTCTCAACCACAAATTCAGCTTCACATGAGTGGGAGTAGGACTCAACCACAAATTTAGCTTCACATGAGGGGAGTAGAACTCAATCGGCTTCACAGAGTGCAAGATTCATCCTCAACCACAAAATGGTGTCAAGGCCTCAGGCTTTTGGTTTTTTGAAGGGCAGATGCCCCAGCTCCCTTGTCCCTCAAAGAGGGGTTGGGATATCCATTTTTTTTCTCTTGACCCTCTTGACCCTCTTCATTTGGGTGGAGATCCTTTCTTTCTCTTCACCCTCTTCGAGTGGGGGGTATTTTTTTTTCTTTTAGCCCTCTTCGAGGTACAAGGGGGCCTAGGGAATTTTTTTGTGAGGTAATAGTAGGTTCCCACGCTATGATGTGGCCTCTGGAGACAGGACTAGAGCCCAACCCACGAATGGAGTGTCTCCAACCAAAAATGACTACTGGCTCGTCGTCGATTGTGAGGCCAGATGAGAAATCTATCAACTGACCTAATTAAGAGGCTCTAGAACGTCACTAAAGCACATTTCAAGAAGGTTACAACTAATGGAAGCAGACTTTCTCTTGACTTTGAGATAACCACATGATCATGGATCCAAGGGGCCTGCTCATCAACCCAGCTCAATGCCTATAGTACGAGTGGTCCCAACCTAAAATCAGACCTGCTCATTCTGACTAAGATGTTAGGGACCCAAAACTAGATTTCCTCGATCCACGATTACCACCAACCCATACCAGAGGCCAGTGGGTCAGAGGGGCCAGCACATGAATCCCAATCCACAAAGTGGACTATCGATCTTAAATTTAAGATCGACGGTTACAGAAGATGGAAGCTGACTTGCCTAGGATCCACTTTTTAGGTAGGCCACTAGGGGAAAGCTCATCAATCTAGCCACTAGCAGTCCTGACCTCATCTGAGACTCCATAAATAAATCAAACCATAAAAATTAAACTCGCTCTGGGGAGATGCCTAGGTCCCTTCTCCCTCTTCGAGGGGTGGGGGGTTATCCATTTTCTCTCTCTTTTGTGTGCCATTAACATTGGTGATTATTTCTAAGTAAGTCAATGCGGTCCTCTCAAGCATTTAAATCTATTGAATTCTCATCTCAAGAGTTAGATTGATCGAAAGCATAAAAAGAGATGGGAAAATCATGAGTTTCTAAGGCCTCTAATTCTTATCTGAATGGTCCCATTATGAGAGTAAGATTCGCACGAGAAAATGGATGCTAGAAACACATAGAAGCAAGACACCCAGTCATTTATGTGGTGAAAATGATCGAATGAGAGTTATTTCTATTGGTGTTCTAAGAGTTTATGGTGGGCACTGAGAAAGTCCAAGCTAGGGATCAGTGCAGATATTCCGAAAGTGAGTTGTGGTCAGTTGTGTTATTCATATTGTGTGCTGTAAGTTTGTCTCTAGTTTCTACATTGACCAAAACCATCATCAGTGCTTCCTTAGGTACAAAATTTTATTATATAGGTCATTTCTTGTAGTTCGCTTTGCATCACTAGAATAGATTAATCAAGAGCATAAATATCAAAATGTGAATCTTAGGTTCTATATGTCTAATAATCCTTGCAGAATTACCCCTTATCGCAGCAAGATTTGAATGGAAACCTATGTCTATAGGATGGGGGGGAATATTGGAAACGAAATACCAAGCCATTCATGTTGCAAAATGAGGCATCTGGGAGGTGCTTATGTTGGTGTATCAAGGGTTGGTTATTAGCATTACATAAGTCAAAACGTTTTTCCAACGCATTAGAATCTATTGAATTCGCACCACAAACATCAAATTAATCAATGGCATCGAAAGTTAGTTGAAAATCAAAACTTTTGTATGCCTATGAACCCTTGTAGAATGACCCATCTATCAAAGCAAAATATTTGAACGAGAAAGTGGGTGTATGGGATGGATGGGGACGTAAAGGCCAAATACCTTGCCATTTTGATAGTTCAAACGGTCATCTGAGTGGTTCTTCTTTTTGTGTCATAAGTAGGGTTGTTGGTTATCATTACAGAATTCGAATAGTTGGTGGTTTTATCGAGCATTGAAGAGATAGTTGCATTGATGTTCTTGTGGGCTAGGAATGGTTGCGTAATCCCAAGTCAACCCCGCCATGAGTGTCAGGTTTCCTGTTAGATTTCTCTGGTAAATCTATGAAACATGAAGCATCAAGCAGGACAAGAGATGTCTTAGCCTGAATCTTATTCAGGAGTCCATTTTGACAAAATGTTTTACTTGACGAAACCCTCACCTCTTCCTTAGGTACCCTCACTGTAGGTTGATTTGGCCATGGTATTTCCTCACCAAGCTTCCCCGTAAAGTGACCCCAATAGTCTGTCCTCTCCACGGGGAGTGATGACACTCTGGTGTTATGGGTGTAATGAGAGGGGATGGGACTACCATGAAATTTGGAACCCAATCGCTGGGCTTCTCTAAATTTACTTTAAAGGACTTAAGTTAGTTGTTAGAGAGGTTGGGTTTAAAACCCTAGGGTAAGGCCACGGTACTTCCATCCATGTGTATGGCAACAGGAAGTGGCAAACCACTTGAAATGAGCTCACTGAGTGGGCCTGAGGGGGCTACCAGGTTTTCTCTCCCAGCCCAACAAGGTTAGGGAAGTCAAGTTCAAGCTTCATCAACTCGTCTGGACCTAAGCTTAATAGACATGACTCCAATTTCTTGTTGGGGTGTCCCTGCTAGCATCACATCAATTTTCAAAATTCGCTAGGATACCATCTCTAAACGTATGAGGTTAGGGAGCTAGGAGAGTCCCTTGCCTCAACACGGTGGTTACCACCTATCTTGGTGATACAACGACTAGGCCTGAGGGGGCATACATGACTCATAGCCCATTGCTGGGGTGTCCCTGCTAGCGTCACATATCTTGACGGATGATGTTAGGGAGCCAGGGCACTGCCTTGCCTCATCGATTATGGCTACCACCTCGTTAGTGGGCCTGAGGGGGCAGACTGATTCGCTGCCCATTGCTAGGGTTTCCATCATTTTAGGTTAGGGAGCAAGGCTGCCTTGCTGAGCTATTATGGTTACCACCCGTATATCACTGAGTGGGCCTTCAGGGGAAACTAGGTTTTCTCTCCCAGCCCATTGCTGGGGTGTCCCAGATTTTTGGGGTGAGGTTAGGGAGCAAGGCTACCTTGCCTGTTTTCCTGGGTTACCACCCATCCTCCTAAAAATGAGTGGGCTAGAGGGGGAAACCCAGTTTTCTCTCCCAACCTCCTCCTTGTGGGAGGGGGGTGTCCTAGGAAATTGTTGGATTTAACATAAGGTGCACTCATACAACGATTGGACATGGGCCTGATGGGGAAGACATGACTTCGCAACCCATTGCTGGGGTTTCCATCAGTTTAGGTTAGGGAGAAAAGCTACCTTGCTGAGATATTATGGTTACCGCCCATATATCCCAGAGTGGGCCTTTAGGGGAAACCAAGTTTTCTTGCCCAGCCCATTACTAGGGTGTCTCGGATTTTTTGGGTGAGGTTAGGGAACAAGGCTGCCTTGCCTCTTTGCTTGGGTTACCGCCTGTCCTCCTAAAAACAAGTGGGCCAGAGGGGACAACCAGGTTTTCTCTCCCAGCCTCCTACTTGTGGGGGGGGGTGTCCCAGCTTAGCTATTGTGTTGCTAATTTCCATGGCTAGCTGAGCTAGCTCCTCTTGTCTGATCCGGTTATGTCATATATTTAGGCCACATGATTCAAAGGCAAAAGCACTTACATCCACATGATTCAAATAGCAGGTTCCCTATTCACTCTTCTAAAGGTTGGATGTAAGTGCTTTTGCCTTTGCTTTATGAAGTGCTTATTAAATATCATAGTCAACTACATAATCGAAATAAAGAGAAGAATCAATGGAATCAACTGCTACTGGTGCTTGTGTAGGTTCTTATGCATCTGGATTTGGAAAATATGAATATGAATCTACTGCATCTTGGTCATGATCACTTTCAAACCTAATAAAAAGGTTCCTCCACTAGTCACATAATCTGGCCCATTCAATTTTACCAAGTATTTGAGTTTCGCAGCATTATCTATAATGTGCCTCTCTTACCTACCCAAAGCAAAGCGCGGTTGAATAACTTACCCCTTCAAACTCTGTATTTTTCTTTCCCCTAGTGGTAATGACCATAATGACATATATAATAGCAACATTGTCGAAGATCAGGTTCTCACTTACAAGGGATATGGATTACTTGTCCCGAATTAGGAGCTAGTTGATTATGCAAGCTTATGAGGTAACATAGTCATAATGGAATCACAAGCTTCTCTTTCTATGCGTATCTCCTCCCTCTAACCTCTATTCTAAATGATTAGCCTTAATCTTATTCCTTCTTATCCTTTCTTTGATACTTTCTTAGATGACTGAATAGTAGGCATATGATTTTAGAACTTCTATTCTATTCCTTAATGAGTGGGTAGTACAGAGGAAGGATACTAACTCTTAAGCCTTAGATACATGAATAGAAAGGCTTAATTGAAGCTCCTTCATTACTGGTAGCTTTCACACAGGAAGGGATGCTACGGAATCTTTCACTGGTAAGGAACCCATTGAAGTGGACCCATTAGCGAAGGTAGAAGCCTTTGTATTTAACCGGGTGAAAGCCAAGGTTGTGAGTTCAAATTAAGCATTAATTGTGAAAATGATCTGGACTAGTATAGGAGCATCAACCATAACAAATTCTCAAGGGAAGAGGGGAGAATAAAATACAATTTTGCCTATAACCTTGGGGCTATATTAAAGGAAAAAGAATAAGACTCAAAGCACCAAGTTTCCAAGAGCATAGGGCACGAAGGTCGCATAGATATTACCGATCTTACACATAGCGAAGCTTACCTGGGCTCAGGTGTTCAGCATAGCGAATACATTTCTTGTTCCCTCAAGAGCAAAGCATAGCGAAGGCCAGGTAGCATAGAGAAGTGTAGCTCAGGTTATCACTTACTGAGTTTTCAGCTCATATTTATTCCCTCAAAAGCTTGAGCATACCAATACCTTTACAAATCTGGTTTTACTTCTTGAGTGGTGTTTTTCTTTTTATATTCTAGATCTTGGGTGGTTCGGTTTCGAGCCAAATCTCACATGGTATCAAAGCCTTGGACATTCTAAATAGAAGTGTTTCGTTGCAGTGAAAAATTAAATTCTGTGGGGCTCATTGTGCTCGATTTTGCTGGTGCGCACTACATGAAGGTCACTAAAATTATCACTTCCTTAGTTGGGGAAATCTTTCATAGTGCTGGCAAGTTTTCATGCACAAACCAACGTGAAATTCATGGCTTGAAGGCAGCCCTCGGTCATACTACTGAAAGTTTTGTTTTGTAGCATCTTCATGGTCTGGAGTCGTCCCCTCCATTAAGCTACATGACACTCTATTTAGCAGCATCAAAATTCATCATTGTGCAACCATTCATAGTATCTGGAGATGCTCTTCTATTAAGCAATTGAAGGCCCTGACCCATATGATGGATGAGTGAGAAATCGATGGCGACCCTTATGGTCGAGCGACTTCATCCCTATTTTGTAGTGTCTTCATGCTTTGGAGCCATCCCTTCCATTGCCATAGAAGTTATTTGAATTCTGCTATAGAATGTAGCAGCCTTGTTTTAATTCCTCCAACACCCATCTAATACGCTACATCAAATTTGGTTCTGTAGTAGCTTTTCTTTGTGCTGAAGTAGTTCGAACGTCCTTCTAACAATCTAAAGGAAGCCCCATTCTACAATGTCCTCGTAAGCCTTGAAGGCGTTCCTCCATTTTTCTATGGACCTTTGTTCTACAATAATTTTCACTTTGCTACGGATCCAACAGTAGTTTCATTCTACAGCAATGGATTAGACTTAGATTCCCCTCCTTACGCCATGAAATGACTATGAGTGGAAATCGAATCTAAAGAGCAAAGGCCTATTCAAAAAGAACAATGGGAACTGAAGTTGAACCCACAGTTGATGCTAAAAAGCTAAAGTGGTTCAACAGATGTGACGAAGCATATGGATTGTTGTGTCTTTCTGTATCTCCCGGTCTCCTTTTCCACATTAAATCTACAAGTTAACCCAATGAAGTTTGGACCATGCTAGAAGGACTATTTGGAAAGTAGGATGTGTTAAGTGGTCACCAGCTGGCAGGGGAATGAGCTCATCAGCTTGAGCCCGAGCAGCTTTGAAACTATCCGAGATTTCTTCACCAAATTGAAATCATTGAGGTTGTAGCTGAAACTGTATGGAATTAGCAAAAAGGAAAAGGTAATCAATTGCTTGTCCGCAACAGGCAAGGAGCAGAAATGTCAATCTGCTCATGATACCTCTTATTCAAAAGTTGAAAAGCTAAAGTCTGAGAAGGTCAACTGTGTCTATTGCAACAAGCTCGGGCATGATGAACACAAGTGCATGAAGAAGCAGCTTGATCATCTTACTCATCTTCTTTATAAGAAGAACATCGCTCGATTCTGTCAAAAAGAGTTCACCAGCTAAAGAGTCTGCCAAGGCACAGGAGAACGAAGGGAAAGGAAAGGATCTATCTCTGGCACTTGTAGTTATTGCATCTCAGCGTTCCTCGTGGGTGCTTGACTCGGGTGCTTCACACCACATGGCTTCATCTTGAGATGACTTTGCATCTTTGGAGCCCTGTACTACTTTGACTATCTTGATGGGAGATAATACGCCTTTTGAGGTCTATGGGAGAAAATCTATTGATATGGATGACATGACATTTTAGAATGTTATTTGTGTTCCTTCATTGTCAACCAATCTCCTCTCTATTTATCAGATCACTCATTCTGGTTTAGGTAGGCGAGTTGAGTTCACACCTGATTCTATGGTCATTAGTGAGATGACAAATGGTGTTGTAGTTGCTGTTGGTAAATCTGATCATCAGTCCAGATTGTACCTCTTCTCAAACTTTGTTCCCAAGACTCCGTCTGCTATTTTAATCACTCATTTAGATGAGGTGAGTAGATTATGGCATGAGTAGTTTGGCCATCTCAACTACCGCTATTTGCAACAACTCAACAAGCAGAGCATGGTTTCAAGGTTGTCGGATGTAAGATTTTCTAATGGTGTCTACCAGGGTTGTATTCTTAGCAAGCATCCGAAGGATAAGTTTGACAAAGGCAAAGCATGGAGAGCTACAGAAGTTCTGGAACTTGTTCACAATGATCTGATGGGTCCATTTCCTCATCCTTTGATCAACAGAGCCAAATATTCCTTAACCTTCATTGATGATAATTCAAGGTATACCCTACTTGATTCAGCCCGAATTATAGGCACATTTTCAGGACTTCAAGTCACTTGCAGATAGATGGGAAGGCCATGAAAATTCTGCATACAGATAGGGAGTATGTGAGCAACAACTTGAGTAGTTTTGTGCCTCTAAAGGCATTGAATTGCAGTGTACTGTTGCATACACTCCTTAGTAGAATGAAGTGGCTGAATGGAAGAACATATCTTTTTAGGAAATGGCAAATTGTATGATGCAATTCCAATCTCTTGCTTCGAAGTTCTGGGTAGAAGCTATTAATTGTGCCTGTTACATCTATAACAGAGTGACTCAAAGATCCAGAGTCACTCCTTTTGAAGCTTGGAGCGATCGAAAAACTACAGTGAAACACTTCAGAGTGTTTGGTTTTCAAGAATGGGTTCACATTCCTGTAGAGAAATAGAAGGTATTGGAACCACAGAGCCAGTATTGCATTTTTGGGGGATATCCTAATAGCGTTAAGGGATATCAGCTTATAAACCCCATGACCAATCAGCTGATCATTGCTAGAAGTGTTCAATTCAAGGAGGGATCTTCGAGTACTTCTTCAGATAGTGCGTTCAATGTTGAAAATGAAAGTGTTGTGAATCCACAGGTCTGAATTCTGTTGCTACAAATCCTGTAGATTTGACTTTGGTTGCTACGGATTCCTCCTCTACCACTTCAAATGATGCTACAGATGATGATTAAGAGGAAGACACTATAGATGCTACTACAGATTTGATAGTGAGACCACTTTGGGCACATCAGATGCTACAAGTAGCAGACAATCTGGTTGGCAATCTAGCAGACATCGAGCAGACATGTTCTCAATTTCAGGGTGCTCCATGGGCTCTCTCTACTATAGAACCTTTTCTACCAATCCACTGCTATATTTCCACTACTACAAATCCGTAGTCTTTTCAAGAGGCTGCTGGTATTCCTGAGTGGGACGCAGTAATGCAGTAGGAGTATGGTTTGCTAATGAGGAACCACACTTGGAATCTAGTTTCTATTCCTCGAGGAAGAAATATTGTTCGGTGTAAGTGGATATATCGGACAAAGTTTACAGCGGATGGTCTAGTAAATAAGAATAAAGCTCGTCTAGTGGAAAAGGGCTTATTAGAGGTACCTGGCGTTGACTACAATGAGATGTTTGCACCAGTTGAAAAGATGGACTCGATCCATCTTGTGCTAACCATTACTGCAGCTCAATGGTGGGAAGTTCCTCAGATGTATGTGAAGAGTGCATTTCTTCACAGGGATCTTGAGGATGAATGACTCACCTGACATCTATTTACCCACCCACCCCAATCACCGGTGAGGAGGAATGGCTTACCTGACATA
The DNA here is from genome assembly GCA_000404065.3 of Pinus taeda. Lineage (NCBI taxonomy): Eukaryota > Viridiplantae > Streptophyta > Pinopsida > Pinales > Pinaceae > Pinus > Pinus taeda. The sequence goes on along the minus strand of APFE030813037.1, from coordinate 34,627 downwards.
AGGAAGGTAAGAAAGTAGAGGTAGAAGCGTGAAGCATGTTAGATAGCATTCCTTTATTTCTTTTACTGAACCGATAGAAAGTATAGGTAGAAGCAACGATCATCGCTATTTGGTGTTAAGCATCAGGGGTGGGGAACCATAGGGAATCGAGAGATGGGAATCGTAATATATCGAGAAGGTTCTCATTGCATCATTTAGAATAATAGAATAAAATGATTCCTCAATAAACCATTGCATCATTTATCCAGTCACCCTTCGATAAGCTAATCGAGGGAGGAGAGGAGGAACCCATCTATGCCCCTTTGCTAGAAAGACAAGTTATATGAGTTAGTCAAAGGAAGAGGCCCAAGACTAACTAAGAGTTTAAGATGGATGCCTAGATCCATGGGTATAATGGTTAGGATGTCATGTTATACCTGGGGTCCAATGTGAACATCCTTCCAAAGAAGTTGTCGAAAATGAAGGGGAGTGCGCGCCGAGTTTGTTCACTCATCCAGTTGAGGCTAGCAAATCGTTATCAAATTGAACCTATTGGCCATCTGGAAAATGTGAAATCCAAACTTAGAATTGTGAATATAATGGTGTATTTCGAGGTCATTAGGATTGTAAATGATCAAAATACTTACCCTGGCCCATTAAGGTTTGAATGGGAAAATGACAGCGAGACCATCCTTGGAGGGAGGAATGTCTTTTGAAGCTAGTGGAACAAGAGTGATACAAGACATTAATCCTATCAAAGGATCCCCATACATAGAGCCAATGAACGACATTATGGATAACGCAGTGATAGATTAGTTGTACAACTTAACAGCTAGAATGTGGGATTACTATGTCAATCCCATAGCAAATGGAGCGATAAGCTGACATAGCATTTGCTCCTATGATTCAAAAACCCAAGAATCATTTTCAGGTTGGCAAGAGTGCAACCAGAAGATTTCATCTCATCATTGCACCATGTTCAAGTCATTCCATTAGATTGGCATAGAGTTGAGGGACCCTCCAATTTTTGATGGTACCAAGGATGTGGAGGAGTTCATGGACGACACGAGATCAATGATCCCTAAAGAAAAGTGAGTTTTGACACTAGATGCAACCTTGAGGTCCACTTCTTAGAGATGGTGGGCCATGCATAAGGACAACCTAATAAGTTGGGAAGAAGTCCAACCCACATTGTGACATCACTTAAATGCACGGATAGAGTTTTAGGTTATTTATATTCTGGGAGTGGAAAAAGACCCAAGCACCTTGACAGAAAAAAGAAGAATATTAAGTACTAAATATTTTCTCATTACTCTGATGGAAGATTATGCAAATTTTTTGTAAAAACCCAAACTATGAGAATCTAAATGTGCATATAGAAGCTTTTCTTCTATTTTTTTGGCTTACAAAATAAAAAGAGGAAAAACACCTTTTATTCATTTTCTCTCATTAGGAACAAACCGTAACTACCTCAAGCTACCAACCCTATCGGGTAAAACTAAATGCGAGTCAGTAAGGTAATGTGTGGCCACCAGCCCTTGCCTTACTCGTGGATGGCCCGCTAGTGGCCTTAACAGAGTACTCCTATACCTAGATGGGTGAAAACCCAACCCCTTCTTAACAAGAGTGGAATTATTTTGTCTCAAGCACAAATTCAGCTTCACATGAGTGGGAGTAGAACTCAACCATAAGCTTCATGAGTGGGAATAGAACTCAACCACAAATTCAGCTTCACATGAGGGAAGTAGAACTCAACCGGCTTCATAAAGTGCAAGATATATCCTCAACCACCAAATGGTGTCAGGGCCTCAGGCTTTTAGATTTTTTGAGGGCGAGCCATCACTCCAAATATATATATGATCTTACGATCCTTTGGGATCTAGCCTTGCAGTGGTCTGACCACCATTGGGATTTCCAAGGTGGGTTGGGTCTCGTTGAGCCCCAGGGCCAATTCACAACCGTGTGAGGTAACGTCAGGATGGGGTGAGGAATTTAGCATCCTAGAGGAGATGGCTAGTCAAACAGGATGTCGAGTATGGAATTCTGGCTAACACTGCATCAGGAGGCTTCGTAGAGACCCAGAGCGTCCAAACGGAAACTGGCTAAGCAAACAGGAAACCGAATATGGGATATTGGCTCTATTTACAGTTCTGCTATGAAATTTTCTTAATGCCTTAGTGCATATACAACATGGTGCACCGTTGTAGGGTTTTTAATTTCAAAATAGTGGTGCGCTAAGTGAATTTGGAGCACCAATGGATATACTACTTGATAGCACCAGACATGGGTTAACTTTCAAAAAATGTTAGTCGTAAAATTTATTTTCACCATTTCGGTACTATACTCCCACGAAGAATCAATGCTATTCCTTTTTTCAAATAACTCGATGTGTATAAAACATGGTACATCATGGAAAGGTTTTTAATTTAAAAGGAGTGGTGCTCTTCTTACATAGCCAACATTGATGACCCTAATCCTTAATAGAAAATGTTGCACCGTTGGAGGGTTATTTTTTTGAAAAATGAAAAAGCAATGGTGCACTAAGTAAATAGGAAGCTTCGGTGTTTATACCACTTGATAGCACCATAAAAGGGTTAAATTTAGAGAAATGTTGGTCATAAAATTTATTTTTACAATTTTGGTGCTATACTCCCTTGCAGCATTGGTGCTATTCCTATTTGAAAATGCCCCTGTGCATAAATAACATGGTGTACCACGACAAGATTTTTAATTTAAAAAATGGTGGTGCACTTCGTACATAATTCGCACTAGTGCGTCAGGTACACGAGCACATTGGAATAGGGTTAGATAAAAAAAAATAAAAAAGACTTACCTGCTATAAAATTCATTTTTACCATTGAAAATTAAGTAAAAAAATTCATTATATAAAAATTTATTTTATTTCATTTTTATTTATGTATTTTTTTTTCAAATTTTTTTTCTACACAGTGCGTTCAAGAGGTTTGACTCACATCGTTCATAGGTGATTTGTAAACTGTCGTGGATATATCACTCGACAGTTTGTCACAACAAATCTAATAATATTATATTAAAACTTTGAAAAATCTACACTATTACAGTTTATTAAACATTAAGATCTGTGAATTTAACTGTAAAGTGCATCCATGCAAATATAAATAATGTAGAAAAGTAGAGAATGAAAAAATGAGCTCACACACACACAAGAGACAATATATGCTCTTTGCGAAACCCTTTCAAGAGAAAACCGAGCTGGAAGGTGAGGTTGTTTCGCTCTCTTTCTCTATATAAAATATGGTTGTGGCCCATGGGCTACTACAATGCACAAATCCTCTCTGTTTGCTCTACCTCCTATCTCTCCTAACTCTCTTTTCTCAACTATGGAACAAAATTCTCTCGAAATAATGGAATGCCTCTTCCTCCTAGTGGCCCGGTTATAACACAACTGGATAGCCTACTAGTGGTTAAGTTGACTACATCAACTCTTAAATAGAGTTACAATATAGACTCTTCTAGAGTCTTTTACATCACAAACATGTGGCTAGAACCTTTTCCATGAATAATGGGGGCTAATGCGACATCCTTCCGAACTATAGTTGTGAAAACAGGAAGGTCAACTTCTTAGTGGCATAACTTTTGCGTACAAACTATGATTGACATGCTTCTTGTGTTGTTGGAAAGAAATCTGTGTATAGAATAGAAATAAAAGGTGCTACAATAAAGCAAAAATGATTTACCCACAAAAATATCATTTGATGCCTCAAAATTATCCCGAAAGGTTTTAGACCCTATTTCGCCAAACTAGATTCCGTTGGTAAAAACAGTCCCATGAGAATATTCCTCCACTTTTCCACTCCAAATGCATCGATATGGATGACAAACAATATAATTATCCAATTCAAATCGATAATGCACCCTTTAAATTTATAGGGTGCACCAAAAATCGGTGCATAAAGTTAATGCATCATAATTTTTAATATTATGTGGTGTGTTTGGTAAATGGAAATGCACCAGGTCGTGAAGTTCCATGACACACTGCTTTAAAATTTTTAATTTTTTAGGGGTTGCATCGGGTGGCAGATTGAAAGTACCTTTAACCGGTGCGTAAGATTAACACACTAGGAAGTTATGTCCAAGGACGCACTGTCGTAAAAAATATTATTATTTTTGTCAGTGCATTTAGTAAAAGTAACTTCCTAGTGTGAACTTTATTTTACCAAATGCACTGCATAATATCAAAAAATTATAGCTTGGTTCTTTCGTTAACCTAAACATTTCGGTGTGGTGTGTCGACATAAAATTAATGCATTAGTGTGAAATGTTATGTCAACACACTGCATTGGAAAATAAAAATAAGAATATTATGTATGTATGTGCACTAAAAGTGGTGCGTCAAGTTGATGTAAAGACCATATTTGGTGCATCCCTATTTTTTTGGTGCACTGACCCTGATTTTTTTTTAATTGAAATTTATATGTTCGTATATATAACACATTTTCATTTAATAAAAGAAAATTATGTTTTATGTAGAGGTTGATGTATTTTATATGTCAATCATGCAGAGATGTCAATGGAGAAAGGAGTGATAACAACAGGAGCAAAGGGTTGACCAATACAATATGGTACAAGAGTGGGAGGCACAGGAGAGGGAGAGATATTTGTGCCATCACCCTATGTTTCCGAGAATACTAGTGTCTTTTCGATCTGCTAGTCCTAATAGGATTGGCAGCTATCCTAGAAAGAAACAATCAAAGCAATTTGTAATTTCCTCTATGTATGATAGATAAGAGAGTAAGAAAACACCATCAAAGCATCTCGATCTATTATATCATAAAAAATGCAGAACTAGAAATACATAAGACATAAAATGGCATTCACAAGTAACAAGATTCACAAATACACGATTGTATGGAGGAAAAATCAAAGAACTTTATTAAAATAGAAGGGAGAATTACAACCCAGCTGTCTGATCTAGCATCATCCTCCCAACATCAAAGCCCTCTTCACCTCATGAAAAGAAAGATCACCCAAAAATATAATGCTTCTTCTCAAAGACAAACTATCAACACTTCCTTACAAATTACAAAATTCCAACCTCCAGATCTCTCAGATGAGGGATCCATTTATAGATGTCTACAAGGGTGTGAGTCATCTCTGGGCTTTTGATTAGTGT
>APFE030813037.1:12884-29476 GCA_000404065.3 Pinus taeda | reverse complement strand
TAATAATAATAATAATAATAATTCGACTTGGGTTCTAAGGTCAAAATTAGCCATTGGTCGATTTAGCCGTTGGAGTCTCTGCTTAGACTATTTAACATGCTAAGCTGGATCTATTTCTTCAACTTGTCTTGACGATGAACCACACTTGTTGGTTCGAAACACGTTGACAAATGTCTGTATACATGTGATTTTTTGTTTGTTTGTTTGTTTGTTTGTTCGTTTGTTTGTTTTTTTCTTTACTTGTCCAATGATGCATTCTTTCATTTTTTTTCTTTTTTTAACATTTTTATGATTGATTTTTTTTTTGTCTTTTTAGTGTTTAATTTTGTTTTTTTGTTTTTTTACATTTTATATTTGATTTTTTTTGTCTTTTGTATATATATGAGTTTTTTTTTGTTCTTTTTTTTTATTTTTTAATATATATTATTTACTTTTCATTATTTTATTTTTTATTTTTTTTTTCATTGTTTTAATTTTTGTTTTCATTATTCTTTTAAAATTTTAATTTTTTTTGGAATCATGATAAAATCTTTTACGCCATTATTTCAAAATGTTGAAAATTTATCCTGAAAACAAAAACATTATTCCAGTATCAACACTTTTCATTTTTGAGTTGATTTTTCATGTTTTTTGGGTTTTTTTATTTTTTTGCTACAATTCTCGTTTTGAGTTTATAGTTCTTGTTTCAAAGTTTATGTTGTTGTCACCGAAGATTTTGAGCACATTATACCATAATCCCTGCATCATTATATAATGAAAACCTTAAGGGGACAACCAAAGGTATTACTGGCCAAACAAGGGATTAGGACTCATGAGTACTAAGATTTTGGAGGGAGTTTGATTCTTGTTTGTAGAAAAGGATTAAATCATGCCTCGAGTAATGAGGCAATGCTTGCAAAACTTACTTTAATTTCCAAATGATAAGATACAAAGTGCCCTTCTCTTAGTAGTAAGGCCTCAAAGGTCAAAGCCATAATAGTTTGTTGTCCAGGAAAAAACCACAAAACCCATCCAACATCAATTATATAGTAACAAATTACCAGGATTGGGAAAGAAAATTCGATGATCTTTTGGACATGATAAAGAGACAGAGAATGAAGAGAAGGTGAAGGGACCCAGTTACTCAATTTCTAAGAATCCCAAGGTACCTCGAGTTACAAACGTGGATCCCTTGAAGTTGGTAACTATGTTTGCGTTGGATGCCAGAGGATTTCTTGAATATTCTGATGGGGATTTTGCTTTGATCAGCTGTCCCCAAGTGCCCACAAACATTTATTTTAGGCATTGACACTGAAGCTACGTGAGATTAATGTTTCCTCAATTGAGAGTTGGTGGCTCAAAATTATGGATGGATGGGTGTTTATGGGAAAACTAGTGTCTTTTCGATCTGCTAGCCCTCTAGGATTGGCAGCTATCCTAGCAAACAAACAATCAAAGCAATTTGGGATTTCCTCTATGTATGATAGATAAGAGAGAAGCAAAGGAACCAACCTGGATCTTTCACTTGACTCCTTGCTTGATTTCCCTCCCCCTTGATAGAGCTTGCAACTCCTCTCCGTACTTATCCCACTTTGAGAGTACCTGTAGAAACACAGTAACAAAGAACTACCAAAGCATCTCGATCTATTATATCATAAGCATTACAGAATCAGAAATACAATGGCATTTACAAATAACAACATTCACAAATACACGATTGTATGGAGGAAAACTCAAAGAAATTTATTAAAATAGAAGGGATAATTACAACCTAGCTGTCTGATCCAGCATCATCCTCCTAGCATCAAATCCCTCTTCACCTCATGAAAAGCAAGATCACCCAAAAATACAATGCTCTTTCTCAAAAACAAACTATCAACACTTCCTTACAAATTACAAAATTCCAGCCTCCAGATCTCTCAGATGAGGGATCCATTTATAGATGTCTGCAAGGGTGTGAGTCATCTCTAGGTTTTTTATTAGTGTCATTCCACTTGTTGTTCTTAGTTCCACTTGGAGATTTCTTGGATCTCTTACTCATCCCTGGGCGAATTTAGAGAGGCAAGTGTCATAGGAGAAGTTTCTAGAAGATTCCATGAGCATCCACTTAGCAAAGTGTCTCGGACATTTGTCCATTCTCGCTCATGGCACCCCACAGAAAGCCTCTTCAGTATGCATCACACCTGGCTAGTGTAGAAGTCAGTATGCATCGCACCCTCACAATGGAGCAGTCAGTATGGTCCAGTTTTGGCCAGTTCTGAGTGGTTTTTTAGGTGGAACTTTTGGGGAATGATGTAATCAGTTGACCATGATCCTTTAGGGTATGAAACAACACTTTTAGGGGTTAAAAGACCTTGGTTTATTGACATATAAGATTGGGGTTGCAGTTCCCAAATATGTCTATAATAGTTGCCCCCTAAAGCATGAAGTCGTAAATCTTTTGATGTTGTGTGAAATGCTTTATCATGAGGATCTGAGGTATTCGAACTGGAAGGTGACCTGTATAAGATACAATACAATACATCATCATCATATTATTTTCATGATCTAGCTGAGGCAGGCATTCCCATTCTCAGCTTTATAAATTCATTTTCATGTACATAGGACAGATAATCGTCTGTAGTTGCAAACTAGTGATTATTTATGTGTAGAGTCATCATCCCTAGCTTGGGTGATCATCTGTGCAGCTTCTGTGTACATATGATGTCTTTATATTCCTGAATATATTGCAGCCCATATGGATGAAACTAGATCTGGGGTCTTCAAACTCATTCAATCTTTGCCCGATGTACAAGTCAATCCATGTGGAAAGATGTCCTGAAGTCAAACATGGAAAGACATTGCCTAATTACCAGCCAATAATGTAAGCTATTAACAGGCATGAGAGGAATCACCGATAATGATAATGACCCTCAAGGTACTACAGTACAATTCACGTGGTGTGAATATATGATCTGATGTCGAACACCACGCAAAATATTTCGGTCGAAGGCCATTGATGTAAACCTGTCGCTAGAAGTGAGAAACTTTCCATTGAGGCATGCAAGCTTCAAAGTACTGAAAGGGTTGTTTCTAAGTCAACTTCTTGGATAATGAGCTGATGTCAACAAGAAGTGACCCATCGTAGGAGGGCGTTAATGTATCCCACATCTATGACACGAAACAAAGAAAATCATTTTCTAGAGGTGAAAACCAATCTAATGATACAAGGTTCAGGAATGGCAGTCATGAAAAATGGAGGGTGAAGGTATTGCAATGGATGAGGCAATAATTGGATGGTGAATTCTCTGAATGAATTCTCTTGAACATATCGGTGACATTGAAATGGATTGGTAGCACTAACCCCAAAAAATGGATGGTATGGATGACCAATGGTGATATGACCAGTGAACGAAATAACCCAACCCGACTCAATCATGGTGATGGAGTGAAAGTGTCATGTTCAAGAGCGACCTGCTACCAATAAAATCCTTCAAGTTTTCTTCCCTTTTTCCCTAGTCATTGCTGACCAATACCTTTTTATTTTTGTCAAGCTTGAGGAGGATAACATATGCTTGTTCTATAATTTGCCCTTCGGACAAACCCGTCGCTATGTTTTAGCGATCCTAGTGACAATGAAACTTGTTCTTGTCTGGGTGGACAAGTTTGTCGCTATTGTTTTAACGAGTTTAACGATAAGGATAACTCAGTCCTTTTCATGTTTAGAGAGTTTTAAAAGGGACAAAAAGAAACTCTAGTAGTTCTTTTTCGTAGCAAAATCCCTTAAGTCTGAAAAAGGATAAAATAATACGAAAGGTATGAGTTTTCCGATCACTTTAACGAGCCGAAAAGGACAAGCACTCGAACTTTTTCATGATATAATCCCTCAAGTCCGAAAAAGATTTAAAATGTACAGGAGGGATGGCACTTCCAATCACTTTAACGAGCTAGAAAGGCCAATTGTTCGACAATCTTTTCATATTTAACGAGTTTGAAAAGAGTTTAAAGGAGACTCGTTTTTGAGGAATGAGTGGTATTTAGGGTAGAAATTGGTTCTGGGTAAGCTTGGAACTTCTAAAAACATGGTGATGTGAAGAGGGTGGCTAACAGGACCACTCATCACAGCTATTCCTAAAAAAGGTAAACAATCAAGTGGAAGTGTATGATCGGCCAAAGAATGGAGGTGGTGGCAGGAACACAACCAAGGTTCAAGAGGCAGATAGAATGGCAATCACAAAGGTTATTTACCGAAGGTGGGTTCATGTTTTAACGAGCTTGAACTCTGGGGGAACATATGATCAGTGGTGGGTTTATTTTTTAACGAGTTTGAACCTTTTGGAAACATTTCTCATAGCTTGGTTCATTTTTTAAGGAGCTTGAACCATGCGACAACATATGCTCAACTTTCTTTTTATGTAAGCTAGAAATGCCAAAACTAAAAGGCTAAAAAGATAGAAAAACTAGAAAGCTAAGGAACTACTGAGGTTAGGAAGGATGGTTTCATCAGTAGCTCGACAAAACACTTCCTCTGCTTTGTCTGCAGCACAGACAAAGATGAATGGTGGATCAGACCAATCACCTAACCTAAGAAGTTGAAATACTAAAAAAACTAAAAAGCTAAAAAGCTAAAAAATGCTAAAAAGCTAAAAAGTGAAATTGGTCGTTTTTAGCTTGCATAAAAAGGGTTGCATGCCCCCAGGCATCGAGAAAAGGAGAGTTTCCAGTAACAATATGGAAATCACTGTGGTTAAGTAGGACGGTTTTAGTCAACGGTTAGACAAAACACTTTATTGGCTTTGTCCACCAAATAGACAAAGGTGAGTGGTGTGTCAGACCAATCACTTAACTTACAGGGAAATTTATATCTTTTCAGCTGGTTTCATCTGCTAAATGGACAAGGGTGCATGCCCCCTAAGCTTTGTTACATTCACTGGACTACTCGCGGTAATTAGGTCGATGGAATGAAGGTTGAAGAGACATTCTCGACGCAAAAGGACCATTTAGGGATGATGTTTGACTTGAAGTTATGTTTGAACCGGGAAATGAAAGCTGGTCAACAGTGACAATTTTTCCTTCATGCGGGAAACGCATCACTCAAAAGAGTGTTGAAAAAATAGCTTCCATGTTGTAAACATAGTCACGTCTGAGGAGTAGATTGTAATCTAACAGTCCTTGGACTACCATCACATTCAAGTGAATGGTTTTCCTTCTCAAAGTTATTGGCAACTTAGGAAGAATCCCTAACAGTCGAGTGGTTCCTTTGTTAAAACCTGACAAATTTTGTGTAACAGGCATAAGCGGTGGTGAACTAAGCACTTTCCAAGAAGTTGAGGAAAGGATAATCACTGATGCCCCTTCATCTATGATAGTTCCAGACACGATCATTTTGTAAACTTGTACTATGATCCATAATGGTACATTAGAAGGAAGGTGGGATCTCGCTAGTCGATTCCAATCGAACGAAGCGACTAGACTGCTTGGAGGGGGTACTGAATAAATGGTTGAATGAACCCCTTGAGTAGCGGGAACTGGGGGATTCTCTTCCTGTCGTGAAGGAACGGGTGGATTGCCCCCAAGTTCATCGGACTCTGAAGTAACAAAAATAATTTGAACAGTATCATTCTCACTCTCTTTCGGAATGGTATCATCTAAAGGTGGACCTTCTGAAGGAAAAACTGGGTTGACTACCATCTCGACATGTTTACTTTGGTCCGATATGGACTCAGAAGATTCACTCTCAACGATAGGTGTTTCGACCGACAATTGAGTTATGTCAGTTGGATTTTCAACTAGTAAAGGACTTGGGGAGAGTTTCTTGTATCCAGATGGAAGTCGCTGCAGTGAAGCAGGACAGTTATGCAAGACTCTCTTGGCCTCATCCAAAAAAGGACAACGGCGAAGGGTATAGTCCACTTCACATAGTCTACATGGAGTTTTGACCTTTCCTTTTTGTTCATGAACTTCACTATTACTAGTTGATGGTGTGTTGTCAACATGATCCCCGGAGGTTGATGACACCGGATGGTGCAAACGGGGCACCATTCTCTCAAGATCCAAGGGATGCATGGACATTCTCGATGAAAATGGTCTCCCCCACAGATTATGCAAGGAAATCTGGGAGATTTAGTGTGCAGATTTTCACCATATGATTCCTGGTTGCCCCCTTGCTTAACTGACTTCTTCTTCTTCTCCTTCCCTTTCTTCTTCTCAGCTACTTGGTTACTAGTATCACTATTTTCACCAAGCGAAGAGGAAGAAGGGGAGGGAGAAACAAACAAAGAAGAAGGCGAAGGGTCAATTTCAGTATCAACTAGTTGCTAATTCAATTTCTGAGGAATCACGGTATTCTGAACGACAGAGGTTAAGAATAGCCATATCGGTAGACCAATTGTGATTCCTGGAAGGGACAATGTGGCCATATACGTAGCACCAATATTTCCCCAAGAAGAAAATGGACTAGGATTCCCCTCAAGAGGGATTCCATGATTGGTGGACTCCATTATCTCAACCTAAGATCAATGAAGGAATAGGGATGTTATTCCAAATTAAATAAATTTTAATGACGCTTTGACACAACTTTTCTTTTTCAATTTTTAAGAGTCGAGAAAAAGCTAAAGATGACTCTAGTCGCCTTCGATTTTTAATGAGCTTGAAGTGACAACTACTTAGATGGACCTTTTCTTTTAAGGAGTCGAAAAGGAACGAAAGTGACTACTCTGGAAATCTAGACAGAGGGAATACAAAACCAAACGCAAAAATACAATATACACCTTGGTGATAAATTAAAGAGAAATTACCAAGGATTTATGTATGGCAGTCAATCTTCTCGAATGCTGTGTTCAGTGCATTGCGATTGATAGGGCGGCAGACACGGCTTCCTATGGATAAAGGATATAATACTATTGTGGTCTCCTAGTATATACTCGATGGTACGGGGAGCACAAGTCCGTGCTAGCACTTGTCATATCAAAGAGGAGGAATCACCCAACCTTTGATGAAAACAATAGTTACTAGATTTTACGATGTCGGAACACGTCTCTAGCCTAGACCTCTAGATGTGTTGCGTTAGGTTCCAAAGTGTTGTTAAGTTCATTGAAATTTATTTTAGAGTTGATCTTGATTAGAAGTTTTCCTTTCAAGGTTCATCGCATGATGTAGATGTAAAATTCTTAAATATGAAATCTAAAATGATAAACAATCGCTGTTTATTTTTAGCAATGAAAATCCTAGCTACTAAGGAAAGAAGATTATGATTCTTTCAAACAAAGAGCAAAAAGCACACACTAAATGCACTTTTCCTAAATCCTTTTTTCGCACACAGTCTAAATGCAAATGCAAATGCGTGTATTTGTTTTTCGTTCCCCTTAATGTGAAAAATGCCAAAAAACAAAACTAAGTATAGATCTGAAATATTTTCTTCAAAGCGAATTTCGACAATTTCTTTTTCAAAATGAAAGGAAGACTTAAACGACACTTTTCAATTTCGAATAGAAGATGCTTTCAGCACTTCAAATATCAAATTTATCAAATCAAATACATGGCAAAAAGTTCAATCGAGTATCCAAAGAAGGAAGACTCAACGACACTTCTCTTTTTTGACACAAAATGACGGTTACGACACTTTTGTACGAAAACAACAGATCGATTCAAGCAACTTTTCAAGAAAGGATTGTAAATGATGGAAAAATACATAAAAACATCTACTGATCCTAATCAATGGAGGCTGAACTATGTAAAGCAAGCAGGCGTCAGCAATAAGATATTGTTCATAAGCAGCAAAAAACAACTAAACAGAGCTGAAAACAAGGACAAAAAACCCCAAATTTCAAGGAAAGAAATAGGATCACTTAGTCATCACAGCTATGCTTCACAGAAAAAAGTATGAATCGTACCTGCTACACTCGGGAAGTGCGATGCATACTGGTTGACAGTGACAGACAGTGTGATGGGCCAGGGAGCGCAACAGAGATGGGGTTTGGCTCAAATTTGCAGCTGATTGCAGTGAGTTAAGCTGAACTATTATGGATAGTAAAGAGAAAATTATAGGGGTATGATCTTGGGAGGTTATTGAGCTACCAAAAGGGCATATGGAATGCTTTTAAGTCAGATGTTCAAATGATAAACTAAACCAGAGATTAACTGAAGCAACATTCATCTACTTTGCAATTGCAGAGCAAGAGCAGTTCGAAGGCTATCTAGCTAACTTCAGGCTTCATCTATAGTTTATAAAACAAAAAACAAAACAAACAAAACATCTATTCGATCCCCAGTGGAGTCGCCATTTTGTTTCTAGGAAAACTAATGTCTTTTCGATTTGCTAGTCCCACTAGGATTGGCAGCTATCCTAGAAACAAACAATCAAAGCAATTTGTCATTTCCTCTATGTATGATAGATAAGAGAGAACCAAAGGGGCCAACCTGGATCTTCCACTTGACTCCTTGCTCGATTTCTCTCCCCCTTGATAGAGATTGCAACTCCTCTCCTACTTGTCCCACTTAGAGAATACCTATAGAAACAAAGTAACAAAACACCATCAAAGCATCTCGATCTATTATATCATAAACAAAGAAGAATCAGAAATACATTGGACATACAATGGCATTCACAAATAACAAGATTCACAAATACATGATTGCATGGAGGAAAACTCAAAGAACTTTATTAAAATAGAAGGGAGAATTACAACCCGGCTGTCTGATCCAGCGTCATCCTCCCAGCATCAAAGTCCTCTTCACCTCACGAAAGCAAGATCACCCAATAATATAATGCTCCTTCTTAAATACAAACTATCAGCACTTCCTTACAAATTACAAAATTCCAGCCTCCAGATCTATCAGATGAGGGATCCATTTATAGATGTCTACAAGGGTGTGAGTCATCTCTGGGTTTTTTATTAGTGTCATTCCACTTGTTGTTCTTGGTTCCACTTGGAGATTTCTTGGATCTCTTACTCATCCCTGGGCGAATTCAGAGAGGCAAGTGTCATACGAGAAGTTTCTAGAAGATTCCATGAGCATCCACTTAGCAAATTGTCTCGGACATTTGTCCATTCTCGCTCATCGCACCCTACAGAAGGCCTCTTCAGTATGCATCACACCTGGCTAGTGTAGAAGTCAGTATGCATTGCACCTTGACAATGGAGCAGTCAGTATGGTCTAATTTTGGCCAGTTTTGAGTGGTTTTTCAGGTGGAACTTTTGGGGGATGATGTAATCATTTGAACATGATCCTTTAGGGTATGAAACAACACTTTTAGGGGTTAAAGAACCCTTCGTTTATCAAAATATAAGATTGGGGTTGTAGTGCCCAAATATGTCTATAACACCATATTACGAAAGTGACCCAAGGCCTCTTGAGGAATGTAGGCCTCCTTAAGTACTACGAGGAGGCTACATCCTTGAAGGGTCACTTTGGGTTGTTGGTGTAGTGGATTTGTTGGTGAGATGTCCACTAGTAGACTTTCTATGTCGGTCCTGACATGTGGTACCAACCCACTAAGGACTGCATCTATTTTATCACTGGCCTATCCAAGAGAGGGGAGGATTTTCCCTATTTCCCTTGTGTCTCCCTGAGTGTTACAATAGAGATTCAACTTATCTACTCTCAAAGATACATTGGGATCACGTAGTTTATTTAGCGGATTTTTAGGTGCCTAGTGGACAACTACAAATCTCTTCTTTTGGTGCAGTGGAGGTTAGGTGGCTCTCACTATTGATGACTACCATTGTGCACTCTAATAATGACAGGAAGCACATTAGTTTCCTACTTTTATTTTATGTTGATTCATTGGTGTAGAGGCGACGATGTATTAGATGGCCTGTCATTTTTTCACGATAATTTTGTATAGTTTTAGATAGATGTTTTGTTATGATACATGGGAGGTCGAACGTCCCTTAGAGTTATTTTGTTTAATTTTTTAGAGGTTTCTAGAGATGAGGCCTACTTTTGACCATCGCCCTCCTAGGTCGATCACTGAGTTACATATGCACATGTGGGGTGATATGATGCCCAAGAGGGGCCAAACGGAGTATTCGACCAGGATTTCCATTGACGCACTGGGAATGCTAACTAGTGAGGACGACCACATGTTTTTCATGGTGTTGTGTCCTTATGTGGGGACAGATTGGAGATAGTGTCCCAACATCCTCTTCACCTAGCATGATCTCATAATCCTCTTCACGTTAGTGTTTTATTTAAATTAATCTAGTTTCATTTTATTATCTTAATTAATTAGAATAAAATTTATTCTATCACGTTCTTTAACTTGTTTTATCAAAATTGTTTAACGAAATTGTCTAATTATTGTTATGTACTATATATTTTTTAGATATTGGTGCATTCGTTGGGGACATGCCTCCTCCCCCACCAGATGAAGATGTGGATATGATTAAGGCTGCAATGGGTGAGTGACATCCTCATATGCAGATACTTGCGGGCATGCAGCTGCGTAGGCATGATGTTAGATTCAAGATGGAGTTGGGTGACCAAATAGCTACACTTTTGGTTGGGGAGGGAGTCTTCCCTGTGATGGTTCGAGACATTAGGGCATATCCTAGGCTCCTAAAGCTATAAAGGGACTTGCCACATGATATGATGAGTCTTATGCGTTATATCATTGAAGTTACCGACCTACTAGGAGAGAGGAGGGATGCTCATGCAGATACATTGTCTTCACCCATTACTACCCTATCGGATGATGATCAAGGTGGTGACCCTTCAAGTAGTACTCCACCTCCTCTTCCTTCACCACACCCACTGCATGTTTCTTCTCAGAGAGTATACCAACCACCTCCTCCTCCACCTCTTACATCGACTTTTGAAGCAGTTGACCATCCATCATCTTCTACTATAGACCATGCCTCCATTAGTATTGTTGTACTATCCATTAGTACAGCTATACTAGAAATGATTGTCATATCGGTTGGACCACCAGATATTTTACAGTAGTTATTTGACTTGTTTGTATATATATATATATATATATATGTTGTATTTTTTATGTTCATGTCGATGTACTTAATTTATAAGTTTGTGTTGATATATATATATATATGTATTGCATTTTTTATGTTCATGTCGATTTACTTAATTTATAAGTCCGTGTTGATGTGTATATTGTTAGGTCATGTTAGATATGGTCATTTAATGTGCTTGCATATAGATTTGTATGTTATAGTAATTGTTTGACATGAGATGTATATTTGAGGATTAGGGAAAATTTTCAGGATGGAAAATTATCGTGAAGTTTAAAACATTGGCAAATCTCACTAGTCCCTAATATGCAAACTAAAAAATGTTTATTGATATATTTGTAAAATTATTCAAATTTATAATGATTTTATGTATATTCTATATATAATGTTGGTGCTTTTAAAGGTAAAATAGTTTTATATTGTAAAATTTGGGCAAATCATTTTTAGAAAAAATGGAAATTGGCGAATATTTTTCGGAGAAAAATCATGGACAACTATCCCACCTACGAATATTAGCCCGTAAAATTTTCCATGTTGAGGATGTGTGTGGTGATGATGTGCACCAACATTTTTAAAATTAAAAACCCTACCACATTGCACTATGTTGTTTACGCACTGGGGCTTTTGTAAACAATTATTTCCCACAATCACCCACAATATTCATTCATCCATGGAATTGACCTGTGGTATTGTAACTGGAAAATACTATAAGTGCACCGACATTTTCAAAATTATCACCCACATCCTCATACTATGAGCAATATCTCCCACATCCGAACTCTGATTCGACCCATTTTTTTTTTTGAAATTGGGTGGTTTTCCAAGAGGAGCTCAGATCTAAAATCCTTTTTCTGAAGTTCTGCACAAAACCTTCAAAAATAATAGGAGAGTCGCCATCCACCAATTGTCATAAAAAAAAAATTCTACAACATAGCTGATTTTAAGTCAGCGATATCTCCCTCATCTAGACTCCGATTTGACAGATTTTTTTTTTTTATTTTGCTACTTTTGCACAAGGAATCTCGATCTGTTATTTGTTTTTGTAAATATTATACCAAATGTTTCATATCTGATCTGCAAACTCGCTGCCAAAAAAAAAATTCTTGCAAAAAAATGAAAAAAGAAACATTCTTCCTGCTTGGCCCAAGAAAGTGCTTTGTGAAGGTCGCAACGCATGCCTAAAGTTTGTTGAATATTTCTGCAAAAATTTGAAACTGAAATATGCATGAAACCCTCATTCCCATGGAATCATAACCTACTCTGATACCACTAATCTAGATCTTAGGGGGAGGCCCCCAAGATCTAAAATATTGAAATGGATTTTGTGGGGGAGGCCTCCAAGATCTGAATAATTGTAATGCTAGAAAGAAAATGACAGAACACACAGTAAATAAAACCACAAAGAAACTTTTTATTAAAACTAATAATAGCTATAAAGGCTACATTGTGGCGGACCATCTATCCTTTTACAAAATGTGACTTGTTACTTATATTATTTTTTAGTTACAATACCATGGGTCAATTCCATGGGTGAATGAATACCGTGGGTAGATGCCACAATACCATGGGTCAAGTCCATGGGTGAACGAATACCATGGGTGGATGTCACTTACAATACCATGGGTGGATAAATACCATGAGTGGATGCCACTTGCAATACCATGGGTAAATTCCATGGGTGGATGAATAACATGGGTGGATGAATACCATGGGTTGATGCCATTTTCCATTTGAACCATAGGACCTTGTAGAACTTCTTATAGATAGAAGCGTTCTTGGATGTAAATGGTTCTTCAAAATGAAGAGACATTTTGATGGAAATATTGAAAGATATAAAGCGAGGTTGGTAGCAAAATGGTATTCTTGAACAAACGGTATTGACTTTCGTGGGAATTTTTTGCTAGTTGTAAAACTTGTTTCTATTCATATAATGTTTGCACTAACTACATTACTTGACCTTGAGTTAGAGCAGTTAGATGTTAAAACAACTTTTCTTCATGGAGATTTGGATGAGGAGATCTATATGGAAAAGCCATAAGGTTTTGTACAAGATTGCAACATGAGATTAGTTTGTAACTCAGGAAATCATTATATGGCCTAAAATAATCATCTAGGAAATGGTACAAGAAGTGAGCCAAAACTTCACAATAAGTGAATATGACCATTTTGTGTACTTCAAAAGTTTCAATGGTATATTCATTATCTTGGTTTTTGTTTAACACACATGGGCAGCCAGAACAATATGAAAGATAAACATGAGAATACATTTTTACGCCGTAAGGCGTTTCCATATGAAATGAATGACCCTAGCCGCCCTCGTGTCGTATTGTTGACCATAGATTTGTGGTGTTAGACGATTGAATGAATCGTGGTCATTGATCCCACTGATCCAAAACTGAATGAGGAAGCGGACGGACGCACATTGATATTCCTCACGGGCGTGGGACGCACAGTGATATTCCTCGCGGGAGACAAACCGTCGTGGGAGACAAACGGCCATGGTGAATTCGCATTGGAAAGGTCTCACGATCTTAAATTCACGGCCATGACGGGAATGCAGAGAGTGATCTTGAGTTCGCAGCCGTGGAGGAATGTCGGGAACATAAAAGGTATGAGATATCAGGAACAAGATTCATGGGTTCGGTTGGGTTCGGTTGAGGTCAGTACCAAAACTCTACCCCCAACGCAACTCTCATTTGCATGTTTCCCTCTGCCAACGAGCTCTGTAATCTCCTACCTGCCATACCTGCTACACCATGGGTTGCAGCCGCTAGGGTATGAATAATTCCACATTTCTATCTTTTCTCCACTTTGATTCTATCTCTGAAGGCCCCTCTTTTTTTAATGCTAAACCCAGTTTTCTTGTTTTAATCCTAACTCAGAACTCATAATTAGGCCTAGTCACACTCCAGCCCACCCTTACCTAACACATTGAAGCTCCTGTAAATTGGGTTCTGTCACACTCCTGCCCACCCTTACCTGACGCATTGAAGCTCCTGTAAATTGGGTTCTGGAACTGGATGCTTGCTCCCTGAGAATTTGCACGGTAATAATGATGGTCCTTCAAGGTAATATAACTTTGCTCGGTTGCTTGCTGTGACAGAACTATGGCCGCAACAATGATTTCCTCTGCGCCTGCATTTTCACTAATATGGCCATTGCTCTGCAGAGATGACTTGCAGAAGTCCGGGTACTGTGATGCCTGGCACGCTAATTCTATTTTCTGGCTGGAGGAATATTTCTGCACCGGGAGCTCTTCATAGCCATTGCCGTCTGCGAGATAATAACTAGCTGAAAAGTGTTTAGTAGAGAGCGCTAGAAGTGGGGTCGTGATTAAGAGAAGCGAAGCCACGATATTAATTTTGAGAAGCACTGTAAAACCCATCATGAATGTGCTGTCAAATATGAATATCTTTAATAAAGCTTATTATGGTTGTGGTTTATGGACAATTCGTTATAATCAGGCCATTAAAATCATCTAGCTATATAATTCATTATGTTTTATTGCTACGTAAGAAGAGAATAAGGCAACCCTGCTTTATGTTTTTTAGGGTTTAATGTTATCTTTGCAAGTTACATAATCAAAAATGTAATTTAGAATTAAAATGATATCTTGCGTTGGAGGGGGTGTGCATGTGCCAAATGGTAGATGAGCTCTCTTAATAACAACCAGCCATGCTTCATCTTCCGTTGGAGGGGGTGTGCGTGTGCCAAATGGTAGATGAGCCCTATTAATAACAACTAGCCATGCTTCATTTTGTTTTTTGTGCCTGGATTTTAATGCGTCAGTTGAGGCTATTAGGTATAGAATGTGTTATCTTTTATTTAATATTTTTTTATTAAATTGAAACCACTGTCGTTCAAATTCCACAAAACAATTCAATAGAAAAAGAAATGAAAGCTTACGTGAAAAGAATTTCCACATATTGTCAGATGCTACAAGTTTCATTTGATAAACAGGGTTTGTTGCGCAGGTTTATGGTTTCTTGCTAAGGCACAATTTGATATGCAAGTTCATCCAAATTTATCATTCATTATTTATTTCCAAATTTTCAATCAAATTTATTTCTAAAATTTAATAGATTAAATGTGGTAAGCAGGTCGGCAGAGCTTCCATTTGATATAGAGGTTCGCCAAGTGTGATAGATTCACCCTGAAAACCTTTATTAAATTGTTCCATGCTCAATATAAAGTTTGAAGTATGTAAAAAAATATCAATCTTAAAACTGGATTTTTTATTCAAAGCTAAATCTCAACTTGCATTTCGGACTAAATGCCCAACAGAAAGTTTGGCATGAACCTAGTGTTGGCATTATGGTTCTGGTATGATTTCAGATGTTGTACTTGATGGCAAACACCCATGGCATGGCTCTCATTTTGATGAAAATAAAGAAGTACGCAGGAGAACAGTTCAGGAGGTGCGTACCCGCAGGTATGCCGTGCAGGGACCGCGTCCAAATACGCAGGTCACCCATTCATGGGGTGCGTACCCCAATGCACACATTCCAAGGCAGTTAAGCGCCCACCCGTGGGGTTTTCTCATGGTCTTTAGCCAACAGTATTGGGTTATCATGGTTTTGGCCCGCGGTATTGATTATTTTATTATTATTATTGAGCCCCATGATCCTTGATTTGAGGAAGAGCTAGCCTATATAAAGCAAAGGAGATCATTTGGCTTAAGTATCTTTTATGTCTTTGAATATCTTAAGATCTGATCTATTGGGTTCTCGGTTCTTAAAAGATTGATTTAAAAAAAGGATAAGTCAGAAGCGGATTAGCGAAGGATGATCTCTTGAGCACAAGTTGAGATCTGAGCATCTGAGGTTATTTCAGCCCTAGTCCAAGGTACGCAGAGGCGCCGAAGGTTCAGTGCGTGGGTACGCAGAGATGCCGAAGGATCCGTGCGGGGGTACGCAGAGGCACCGAAGGTTCTGTGCGTGGGTACGCAGAAGCAGCGAAGGCTCAGTGCGTAGGTACGCAGGGCAACAGTGGTTCAGGTGCGTGCTTTCTGTAGCAGCACGCGGCGCGATTATTATTCTGAGTGCGTACTTTCTGAGAAGTACGCGGTGCGATACTGTTTTTTGGGTGTGTACGGTACGCGGTTCATTAAAAGGAGCAGAGCGTGGCCACGCAGTCCAGAAGAAGGAGATCTGCAGGTATACGCAGAGAAGCAGAAGGTGAACTGCGTAGCAACGCAGGCCAGTAGAAGAAAAACCGCGTATCTGTGTTAAGATCTTCTGTTAGTTGAATTTTTCTGTTTGAAAGGTTCTGGGTTCTGTTTTTTTATTGTTGATCTGGTTATTACAGCTGTCTGTATAATTTACATGAACTTGATGATCATTTGATGTATATGGATCCAGTTTGAAAATTTATGAAAAGTGGTCCTTGAAAAGAAGTAGGGGGTTGTAGCTCCCTTTCAGGAGAAACTGAAAAGCGAGAGAGAGTTGTAGCTCTCAGCAGGTTGCAGCCTGCGTACTGGTAAAGGACTGCACCAGTACAAGACCATTGTAAAAGGAGTTTCTAATTTGAAAGAAGATAGAGACATATTGCAGCAGGTGGTTTTCACCCACATTGGGTTTCCACCTTATATCTGGTGTTCTTTTGATGTGACTGTCTGATTTTCTTGTTCATGCTCATTATTTATGGTATTGGTATACAAAA